>SKCR01016406.1:0-199562 GCA_019454045.1 Zanthoxylum bungeanum | reverse complement strand
TGTGAATTATATTAGTGTATATGGGTAGAAGTAAGAATTAGTGCTAGCCTTGGGAGAGAAATGAAGGATTTGTTCTAGGAATAAGTTGTTATATATCCATCCGCATATCACTATTAATTTACTTTTCTCGCCTTATGATGTTTTAGAAGCATGCTTAAGGGTGTATGATGGACCTAACAGAGATAATTAATTGGTTGCCAATTACGCGAAAAACCCTCAAATAATATTAAGTAATTTTTCGTTCCGTTGAGTGATTCTTAATCAAGATCCAAAATTGGCATTGGTTTGTTGGCCAAAGTCAAGGCCTTTGTCAATTGCGGATGTGTTTGAATCATGAGAGTTTTGTACTATATCGGTGTCTTTTCCAAGTTGTGATTTGTTGGCCAAAGTCAAGATCACTTCTTGTCCAATGACATTGATCACGAAACTTTCCATGTCAATGGGTCCCGCTTAACTGGAATCATTAAGCTTGTTGTGCCAAAGCCAAGGCTTAGTTGATTCAGAGGAAATAGGTTAGGAAATACATTGGATGTATTGGCATATATATTGTATATATGTTTCGGACTTGGACGTCCACCTACCGGATCTAGGAATTGGATGAGATCCAATTGATCTTCGAGATCCTACCTAGTTAAATATCATACAGCTTGTTGGCCAAAGTCAAAGTTGTGCGTTATTTAACGGGATCCTAGCCCACTAAAACTGGGTTTCCCGAGTACTCGACAGAGGGTTAGAGGCTCGCCGAAAAATAGTGGGAGGCTAGTATTGAATTTGCAATTTCATTCAGATACTTAGCTTTACGCGCTTTCAAATTATTTCGTCAAAATTATTTTATTAGTTGGACTAATGTAATATTATTTTTCTTGTAACAGTTAAACTGTACCCATAAATCGTTGACTAGATAGTTGGACTGTCGTAGTCAAGATGACTGGTAAAGGAAATGTCCGAGACATAATCATGGGCGAAAATGTCTTCAATGGCACAAACTTTGCAGATTGGGAAATGAACTTAAGGATAGTCCTTGGTTCTGAGAGGTTGCTATATACGATACAGAGACCTATTGGGCCTAAGCCCAAACCTGATGAGCTACTTGAGCTGGAGCTTTGGAAGACTCAAAGCGATGATTGTGATACAGCTCAGTCTATCATGCTTGCTGCTATGACTCAGCATTTCCGTCGACAAAATAAGGACTTGGATCCTTATAACATGTTGGCGAGGTTGCAAGATCTTCATCGATCTAACAAGAGATCGCAAAGATATGAGTTGGTTAAGAAGCTCTTCCGATCACGCATGTCAGATGGCATGTCTGTTGAGTCCCATGTGACACAGATGATTGCTGACATAGATGAGTTGGCAGAGATGGGGATAGTCTTTGAGGCTCAGATTACAGTAGATATGATCTTACAATCTCTCCCCGATACCTGGAAGCAGTTCATCATAAACTATAATTTGATGAACACTGAGGATACTCTTGGAGAGTTATTATCAATCCTCAAGGAAGCTGAGAAGGAACTTCTCAAGGGCAGCAAGCGTGAGGCGCACTTCGCTTCGACATCTCAGATGCCAAAGCTGGGCCCAAGGCGACGGTGTGAAGAAGGAAGAAGCCGCAAGCGCAAGGCAATCTAAATCGTCAAGGCTTCTGGGAAGCCAAAGGACAAATCTCAGGATGTTTGCCTACAGTGCGGAAAGCGGGGTCACTGAAAGCGTGACTGCCGCGAGTACAAGGCGCTCCAGAAGGAATAAAGGCGGGCAAGGCACCGGCCTCATGTATGTTTGTTATTGAAATAAACATGACTACTTCTAGTTTTAAAAATTGGATTTTTGATTCAGGTTGTGGTACTCATATATGTACTGATGTGCAGGATCTGCGGATTAGCAGGAAACTGGCCTCATGGGAGATTGATCTACGCGTCAGAAATGGGGCACATCGCCGTTTTGGCCGTTGGCACTTTTGTTTTAGAACTGCCTCGGGGCTGTACTTGAACTTAATGACTGTTATTATGTACCTAGTTTGACTAGGAATATTATTTCTGTTTCTATGTTAACCCAATGTGGGTACACTTTTGTATTTCCAACACTGGGTGTTACTTATATAAAAATGATGTAGAAATTTGCACTGCTGATGCAAATAATGGTCTTTATATTTTGAATATAAATGAATCTCCAACATATAAAATAACAAACAAAAGCTTAAAATGAGTAATCCAAAGGATGAAACTTATATGTGGCATTGTCGTCTGGGACACATAAACAAGACTCGCATATCCACACTTTCGAAGAGTGGGTACTTGGACATATTTGATCTAAATTCATATGACGTCTGCGAATCTTGCTTATTAGGCAAAATGCCTAAGTCACCTTTTAGCGGTAAAGGTGAACGCGCCACCGAACTGTTAGCACTCGTTCATAGTGACGTATGTGGGCCCATGTCTAGCCAGGCTAGAGGTGGATACGAATAATTCGTAACCTTTACGGATGATGCATCACGTTATGGTTATGTGTATCTTATGAGACACAAGTCGGAAACTTTTGAGAAATTCAAAGAGTTTCGACACGAAGTTGAAAAACAGACCGGCAAGAGTATAAAGACGTTACGGTCGGACCGTGGTGGCGAATACTTGAGCAACGAGTTTCTAGATTACTTGAAAGAATATGGTATTCTTTCACAGTGGACTCCTACTGGAACACCGCAATTAAACGGTGTGTCCGAACGGAGAAACCGAACTTTGTTGGACATGGTTAGGTCTATGATGAGTCGCACTGAGCTACCTATTTCCTTTTGGGATATGCATTAAACAGTGCAATTCTTATTTGAATAAGGTTCCGTCAAAGTCTGTACAACAGACACCATATGAGATATGGACAGGAAAGAACCGGGTTTCTCATTCCTGAAGATTTGGGGATGCTGGGCACGTCAAACGTTTGGAAGGTACAAACTTGAACCCAAATCGATAAATGCCTATTCGTAGGATATCCTAGGGAAACCAAAGGATATTACTTCTATCACCCACGAGAGAACAAAGTATTTGTTGCTCTACATGCATTTTCCTTGAGAGGGAATTCCTAGATGCAGTGTTTAGTGGGAGGAAAGTAAATCTCGATGAAAATCGAAGTGATACTGTTCCTGAATTGAACCCTCAACGGAACATGAACAGTCCATCCAGGATGAGACTGTACCACACTTCAATTACACAATGACCGCGTAGGTAAGAGAGAGTCATGAGACTGCCTGAGAGGTATGGGTTCCTGATCTCACCTCATGTGGATATTAATCTTATTGAGGATAACGAACCGGCTACGTTTCAGGAAGCAATACAAGATACCGATTCCGCTTTATGGCAAGATGCCATGAAGTCCGAAATGGATTCCATGTACACCAACCAAGTTTGGACACCGGTTGATGCACCAGAAGGCGTAAAGCCTATTGGATGCAAATGGGTCTTCAAGAAGAAGACCGACATGGATGGCAACGTACAAACGTACAAAGCTAGGCTTGTAGCGAAGGGGTATCGTCAATTACATGGTGTAGATTACGACGAAACTTTCTCACCCGTTGCCATGGTTAAATCCATTCGGATAATGCTTGCTATAGCTGCATATTTTGATTACGAGATATGGCAGATGGACGTTAAAACCGCTTTCCTTAACGGAAACCTGTTGGAGGATGTTTATATGCAACAGCCTGACGGTTTTATCGTGCCTGCACTTGCAAACAAGGTTTGTAAGTTAAATCGGTCCATTTATGGACTAAAGCAAGCATCGCGGTCATGGAACCAACGTTTTGATGAAATCATAAAAGAATATGACTTCATTCAAAACGAAGATGATCCTTGTGTATACAAGAAGGTTAGTGGGAGAGCACTGACTTTTATTGTCCTTTATGTTGACGATGTATTGCTAATAGGCAATGACATTCCCATGTTAACGTCGGTGAAAGCTTGGCTTTCATTGAAATTCTCTATGAAAGATCTAGGAGAAGCAGCCATTATTCTGGGAATAAAGATCTACCGGGATAGATCTAGAAAGCTGCTTGGACTTTCCCAGAGCACGTACATTGACAAAGTGTTGAAGAGATTCAACATGGATCAGTCCAAAAAGGGACTGTTGCCAATATCACATGGTGTCTATCTATCTAGGGACATGTGTCCTAAAACTCAAGATGAGAGAGACAACATGAGTCGGACACCGTTCGCCTCGGCAGTCGGATCGATCATGTATGCCATGATATGTACGCGACCTGATGTCTCACATGCTTTGAGCATGTGTAGTCGCTATCAGGCCGATCCAGGTGAAGGTCACTGGATGGCGGTTAAGAGTATCCTTAAGTATCTTAGACGAACTAAGGACCCTTCTTAATCTATGGAGATGGAGAACTTAAGGCATCTGGGTATACCGATGCAAGTTTCCAAACCGACAGAGACGACTTTAAGTCGCAATCTGGGTACATATTTGTTTGAATAATGGAGCAGTAAGCTGGAAATCTTCCAAGCAGATACTGTGCCGATTCAACAACAGAAGTGGAGTACATTGCTGCAGCTGAAGTGACAAAGGAAGCAGTTTGGATCAGGAAATTCCTAATTAGATTAGGAGTAGTTCAGTTAGCAGCTGAGCCCATTCCATTGTATTGTGACAATAACGGGGCTATAACGCAGGCTAAGGAACCATGGTCTCATCAACGGTCCAAGCATGTTCTTCGACGTTTCCATCTGATACGTGAGATCATACATCGTGGCGATGTGAAGGTCGAGAGAATTGCATCAGATGACAATATAGCAGATCCGCTGACGAAAGCTATTGACAGGAAAAGTTTGAGCGACATGTACATAGTTCAGGTATTAGATGCTTGAGTGAATGACTATAGGCCAAGTTGGAGATTGTTGGACATTTATGACCCATAGCGTCACTGTTTGTAAAAGACATTGTGTTTTTGTACAAAATTAACTATGTAGTAATGAAATTGCCTTTTACCCTTTAGTATCTTTCATTTACTTTTATATTCAAATGGTAAAAGTCCATATGATTAGTTCCGGATTGAGATGATATGAGATAGTGTTGATCTATAAAGGTTTAATCATTAAATATCCATAGTCGTAGCATTATCGAGACTGGACATCGATAATGCAGAATAGACTAGTATTGCACTTGTGCGTGTTGTGAAGGCATAACAGCATAGTTCTCATATGTTTAAGTATTGGATACTTATGCGAGTACGATAGGAGTTGTGTTTTACCGATGGTACGGAAACAGCTTCGCTCTGGATAGACCCCGCGGATCCCATTGGTAGTATGTATATGTGTCTATGGGAGTCCGCTTCAGGGTAGGTGTATTTGGTCTTAACATGAGACTTGCATCGCTAATACTTGCGACAATCGGTAAACTTTGGTTGTGGTTGTCCAGGGCTTAACAGGTTCTGTGTACGCCTCAACCGGGCTTATTGAGAATCGTAGTGTATTGGGTGTGATGTCGAGATAGAAGTATCACTTCAGACATATGGAGATGATGATCGCGAAGGGATACAGAACTTGATCTTTATAAAGGTTTTGCAACCGTCGGGATAATATGATCAGGTATCGATTCAGATATAGACGGTCAGTTATCGTAGAATCTGATATGTGCTTCGTACGGCATACACTATTCCAGCCCCAGGCCTTGCACGTGATCATTCGATACTGGATCGCTATACACTATACTACGGTATACTACGTCTGACAAAGATCTTATATTCCAGTAAGAATGTTTCTAGAGAATTGGGTTGGGTAGGCATGGCGCTTTGCAAGAAGCCAACCTTGTCTCGTAAATTGGTAAAAACATAGTACTTGGTACGTACGTGTTCGGATAAACCGAAGACCGGATTTACTGCCAACATATCTAGAGATCTCTTGGGTCGCTTTCTGAAGATTCACCAATGACGTATGATTCGAACTTATTAATCTGGGATTAATTGCGGAGAGACTTTATCTTGGATAAAGTACTATTTGAAGAGAGAGAAAGATTAATTTGGAATTAATCGTTAAAATAATATATTCGATATATTAAACGAAATTCGATTTCGACGCGGAATTAAAATTAGATTTTAATTCGGGCAAACGAGTTAATTTGGAATTAATTCGTTAGCGACATGAATAGTAATTTTGCTAAGCATAATTATTTAATTAAATTTGATTTAATTAACGTCGCGACGGAAGTTCGCTAATTTGGAATTATCGAACCCGAGCCCGGGAGTGTTTGCGGGCCCACTCGCATTTGGAATCGAGTAGGGCCCACATGTCACATCAACCATCACATCACTTGTCATTGATTTACTTTTTGGTGATGGGTTTAGGTGGTTGGTTGGAAGAGTGATATACACTCCAAGTCAAAACAAAGTGATGGACATTGACCTTGTCATTTACCAACTTTGGTATATGATTTTATATTTGTTTTTGAAACAAATATAAAAGGTTTTTGAAAATCAAAAGTGACTCCACTTCCTTCTCTCCTCCATTGCCGTGAATACTACTATTCACAGCTCTCTCCATTTTCAGTTTTTGTTGCAAAAACTTGAAGAAATTGTGTATGTTTGGAACATTAAATCACATACAAGGCAAGCACCATCAAGGGATCATACTAAGGTGTTATGGGAAACTAACTCAAGAGCTTGGAAAGGATTAACAAAAGCTTGGAGCTCCTCACCCTCTCTTGGTCGATTCTTCACTGCACAAAGGAGGAAATTTTGTTGCTCAACGGATCCACAAACCGATCAATGTAAGTGTGTTTCCGCCACTCTTCATCTTTATTCATTCTTATTTACATGCTTATATGATCTTGGGAATGTTTTAGAAACACCAACAATCTGGGGATCTCATGGGTCACTTCCTGAATATTTACCGATGACGTATGACTCGCACTTTATTAATCTGGGATTAATTAATGAGAGAGATAAAATTAATCTGGGATTAATTGCGGAGATATTTTATCTGGATAAAATATTAATTAAGAGAGAAAATGATTATTTGGAATTAATCGATAAAATGATATATTCGATATATTATACGAAATTAGATTTCGACGCGGAATTAAATTTAGAATTTAATTCGGGTAAACGAGTTAATTTAGAATTAATTCGTTAGCGATGTGAATAATAATTTTTCTAGGCATAATTATTTAATTACGACGCAACGGAAAATTCGTTAATTTGGAATTAGCGAACCCGAGCCCGGGAGTGTTTGCGGGCGCACTCGCATTTCGAATTCAAGTGCGGCCCACAAGTCACATCAAGCGTCAAATCACTAGTCAATCAAATGATGTGATGTATAGTCACTTTGAGTGATGTGACAACTTGTCATTGTGATTGATGGTAGTAGTTGGCAAAGCTTTAATGCTTTGACTTTTGGAAATTTGGAAAGGGTTTTTTGGTATTTGATTTTTGGAAAATCAAAACTAATAAACTTAACATTTTTTCCAACAACCAACATATTCTCTCCATTCCTCTCTTATTCTCTCTCGGCCTCAAGGCCATTTTCTTCCTCTATTTTTGCTCAAAGCCGAGAATGGCAAGGAGAAGCAAGGTGATTTTTACGGTAAAAATTACCGAGTGCTAGCACATTTTTGGAGTCTTGCGAAGGTGATAGGGAACCGTACCCGTGAGCATGGAATCACATCATAAAGCTTGGAGCTTGAGATCATCCATGGCCGAATTTGGAGGAGCAAAAACCAGTCAAAGCCGTGAGCTCTATGAGGGAAAAGCTTGATGATTTTGTTCTTCGCATCGCTCAACCGATCAATGTAAGTATTTCGTAACTTTTTGTTGTATTCGCACATGGTTTCATTGCTTAAATCGATCCCGGTTAGACCGTAGAAACCCAACAGTTAGTTGGCTTATGTAAGAGAATATAATCTCTACCATTTCTCTCACTTGTAATGGTTAGTATTTGCATTCATTTACACAAGTGAAAAAGTGAGAAAAGAGAGAGTGTTCAAAGATTCACAAGTGTTGTGAGAGTGTTTGAAATTATAAAAGCCAAACACCATTGTGACAACATTAATCTCTGCATTGTTTAGAGTTTGTCTTTGTGAGTGAAGCCCACACTTCGATTTGTTGATTTCGAGTCATAGTTCAGAAGATCGGGTGGTTGATCCAAGTGTTGGACATCAAAGGAAACTCATCTACATCAAATGAGCAAAATCGATTCTTCAAGTGTTGGAGGATTTCGGCTACAACGGAATGGATAAGGCAAATAAAATTTTAAAAGTCCATACCAGAGTCGGTGCCCACATTAGTAACTTCTGCTGCACTAAGGAAAGTCATTTCCTATAGTTACAACTCTAGGTTCTTCTCGAATATAAGGTTTATCTCCAAGTTGTTATCAGTCTTTATTTATTTTCAGTTAATTTTAGATTAATCACTCTTTTTCTTAATCAATTGTTTAGTTTTAGTTAAGTTGGTTAGTTTTAATACTAATAAGAGAAATAATAAGTCCATGTGGGTACGATATCCGACATATTGTTATTATATTCCTTGAGTGATATGCGCACGTGCATGCAGTATAAAATTACGACCACTGATCTCCATTAGTATTGATCCATAGCTAATAGTCATCAAGTGGTTAGACTATGAAATGTCTCTAACATGCATGGTATCAACTGTGGAGGATTTCTCACAAGACCAACATGGTGCCTCAGGTCTAAGGCCCACGTTAACTTCTCAACTCGAGAAGACATATATTGACAGTTCTACAGAATATCTATTAGCCATCTTCAGTCAGTAATTTCAATATTCATATAAGTAATGGATATATATATCTCTATACGAGCTTCTGCTAAGCTCATAGTTCATTGAGATAAACCATATGTGTATTACATATATAGACCATACACAAGTCTTTTCAGTTTAGTGATCGACCTATGTCAATAGATCAGGCCATGAACAATTTATATTTGAGTGTATGTATGATATTTCTCAATGTCATTTGCAGCTATATCACCATATATAGAAACTCTAAGGTCTTTACTGATTTCATAAATATAAGAATTTACCATATATTTAAATAAATAATTATGATAATGAAATATTTTATTGTAGAAATAATAATATTTACGTAAAAAATGAATTGCACTTGATCATTATTTCCAACACTCCCACGTGATCTAGTGTCATTCACGATGATATCATATACCCATTGTCTACAAGTGTTTCTTAAACAATTGTAGTAAAAGCGCTAGTTCGTGAATCCACTATATCATTATTTATTTATACTCTACAAATTATAATAAAAATTACATGTCGAACCCTATTTGTGTTCTTGTCGTTATTGAGAATAAACCTAAATCTAGATATAAAATCTATATTATTTGTATTATATTTAAAAAAAAATTCCAAAATTATGTATTCTCAAACTAGAAAGACATTATCTCAACAAATGCGAAACTTATTATTAATACCCCTAAGGTATTTTAGGATAAGTTTTACTGCCATCTAATGGCATTGACCTAGATCAGACTAATAATGGCTTGTAACTCTTTCAACTATACTGATATCAGGTGTGGTATGTAACATTGCATACATTATACTACCTACAATAGAAACATAACTTCGGCTAGACATCTCAGCCCCATCACCTTCCATCTTAGAAAACACTTTCTTAGAAAGATGAATACCATATTTGAAAAATACATTGACTGTCTTATAGTCAACAAAGTTATACCTCTCAAGAAATAAATCTATATACTTGGACTGAGGGAATCCATCCATCCTCGTTACTCTATCTTTATAAAGATTTATATTTAGTATAAATGAGGCTTCTCTTAGATCTATCATGGAAAAAAACTTACTATGATAATAAACTTTACAGAATGTAACCTACCTATATCATTTTCAATAATAGGTATGTTATCAACAAACAACACTAGGAAGACTAACGTGGTCTCACAGACTCTTTTAAAAACATTGGATTCCTCTTCATTTTTCATACAATCACGCAATCTGATTATCTCAGCAAAACAAAAATTCCAACTAGGGGATACTTGTTTATGCTTATACACCAAAGTGGAATCTAGGCTAGACGTAAATCCTTTGGGCTATTTCACATAGACATCTTTCTCAAGATACCCATTTTCAAAAGCCATCAATACATCTATATACCACATTTTATAGTCATTGTGTATGTCAATCGCTAATAAATTCAGATTAACTTAAGCATGACAACTGAAGAAAAGGTTTCCTGATAATCCATGTCATATTTTTTAGTATATCATTTTCCTACATGTCCAGCCTTAAAGTCTCTAACTTTCCAAAAGGTTCTCGCTTCTATTTGTAAACTATTTAAAACCAATGAGAACATTTCCTTCGGGAAGTAAAATTAAGTCTTAAACTTGATTTTCATCCCATGAGACAATCTCAATTTTTATAGCATTTTTCTATTTAAACATATCGATGTCCAATATCGCCTTTCTGTAGGTTGAAGGATCTTTTCCATCAACTAAGAAAAAAATCAATGACATCCTAAGATTTTATCCCGTATCTGATGGGATTCTCAATATCCGTTCAGTCATACAATGTGGTAGTGTTAAAGGAATTTGATCATTTCAAATAATTAGTTCAATCATTAGCTCATTATTATTTTGACAGACTTCATCAAGTTCAATCATTTTATGATCTACTGATGAGTAGTTAAAATATACATATTTTTCCACCCTTTTATCTTAATTTTTTTGTGGGTGATCTCAGACTTTATGAGCGAATCGATGTGTTTTGGTGTGTTTTACAGGTCAAAATAATATCACGATTCAATAGATTCAATTAGGGATGAGAACGACAAGATACATAGCAAGTCAAGGTTTATTTCAGAATCAAAAGGCGTGTTCCGCATTGAATAAGGCAGATTACAATTTGGCAATATGATGGGCACGTTGCGACACACCAAGATTGAGTGGTGCGCGAGAAATTTTTCCTAGTTCACCATGTATCTGATTTTTAAGTAAGAAACACCCTCAGACCTCCTATATAAGTACAAGTGCATCCCAAAACCTAAAAAGAAGCCTCATGACATATTTTGGAGCCTCCAAAAGCATAGAAGAATGCCTAGAGCAAGGCAAAAAAGTGCATCAACCGGAGTTGGAGTTTGAAGATGAAAATTGCAAACGAGAATTTCTTTCTTCCCATTTCTCTATAACCTTATCTGTTATGAATTCTTGGCTTATATTAATGATTTGCTTATTTTTATTGAATATTATGAGTAGCTACTTCATTACATCTAGGATTGTAATGGATCCAAAACATGATTAGTTAATTATTTGCATATTTTTATTCCTTTGGATTAGTTATTTATGATTTATGATTTTCTATGCTTTGAATGCTTATTTTATTTGTTTGGTCAACAATAGAATAATCTTGGTAAATCCTTAGGAACTCGACAGAGGGAATTCGGATTAGCCGCGGGAATAATAGGGTGTGATTTATTCATTGAATAGATTTCTCTTTAGGATAGACATATACTTGCAGGCATGTGTAGCCATTATTAGAACTTAACCTTAGTGAATTTGGTTTAATTTAATTAACATAGACATATAGTTAATTCGTAACAACCTAATTGATTGAAAAGTTGTAACATCCTACCTTAACAGCAATGTTACCGGCAGGAGACAGACTAAACCCATCTCCATAAGCCTCTGATTCTAGAAACATTTCGGCATGATATATTCGTAACATCATGCAACCTGGCCTATAGCCAGCATCCATATACAACATAAACATAAAATCTCGGCCTCAGGCCGGAATCACAACATCAATGCAATCTAAGGGCCCAACAAATACGCGATGCAGACATAAAGACATAATACAACCAGGGCTCCGTGTCCGACAGTATGTATATACAAAAACTTTTACAACATAAGCATCCGTGCTCAGCACGTCTCAACTTATACAATTTAAAACATAACTATTAGACTCTTTATTTCCCCCAAGACCTGGTGACTGGTTGACTGCAACGCTGATATCCGACTGCTCCACAACTCTGAAATCTACGGTCGACCGTTAGGTCGCCAACCTGCAAAACTCAAACACTGTAGTATAGTGAGTCATAAGACTCAGTAAGTAACTATGCTTCTACCTTGAGCAACATACACATGCAAGTTTTGAGTTCCAGTTTACATCTTACTCCTGGGATTTCTAAGTGATTCACACATTCTCTAAATTACCAACTGTTTGTTCTATATATTTCCTAATCGATTGGCAAACATTCCATTTCTTATATTCCTCTTATGTGAACATCCACACCCATATCTCTTTATATTTTCTTGTGACATGCTTCCTAGCTTACTCATTTGCAATCACTGTAATCATATATATATCAATCATGAACTTTTCACAATATCAAAATCTTGCAATCATATATCATTCTTATATAATCTATACCATCACATGTATGACATATATCATCTTTTCATTAATTATATATTGGTTATTAAAACCCTATACACAAGCTCTTATATATTTTAATTTTTGTTTTTAATTCCCTACTGAACCATTTTAATTCACAACACAATTAAGATCTCATATGCATAACAATCATAGTATATTATACTACATTGCTCACCACAAGCATAACACCTTTTCATTTTCTTAACTTCTTATCATTCATTTTACTCTACTATCTTAAGCTCAGGTAACTTATCTAAGTTATCTTCTTACCATTCTATTTAACATATCATAAATTCATCATTTATTAAATGTTTACTATGCTTATAATACACGCAACTAAGTATTAAGTCTGAGCTAACTATCTAAGTCTTATCCATTTACAAACATATTACTTGTTACTAATCCTTTTTGTCTGCTCATACATATCTCAGGTTCTGTTTACTAGTTATATTTTCATACATCCATAATATACGTGTCAAGTCTCAATATCATTAACAGCCTCATCAAAAACCCTTCACGCTTTTGCTGCGCTACTCGTCTATCTTTCAACTTTCCTATTCATTCTTTGTCAGTTTGGTTTGGACACTTATTATAGTTATATTTCTCTTATTTCATTGAAATATCATCAAATCGGTAATATAAAACATTATTTATATTCTTATAATATTAGCAACCAAGTACTCATATATATATATATATATATATATATATATATATATATATATAATCATGTTATCATATCATGTTATCATCCATCAATGTTTTCTAAAATACTCATTGTATGTAGACATACGATACATATAAAGATCAGTTATATACTTACATGAATGTGATCATGCTATCATGCATTAACATCAACTATGTGCATCGCAGATGAATTACTATAATACATGATTTATATGCATGATTTGTAAACCATACTCTACTCTAACATGTCATGCTTTTAGAAAATACTTTTCTGAGAAACTGCTTTCTGAAAATTCTTTCTGAAACTCAGTTTGAAAATCTCTTAATAAAACTTATCTTTATAAAATCATGCTTTGAATCTCTGGTTTCTGGAAACTATTTCTAAAATCTTGTTTCTGAAAACTGTTTACTGGGAATCTGAAAACTGAAAACTCTTTCTGGAAATCTTTCTTTTTCTTGTACTTCCTTCTAAAACCGTCTTTCTAAGTTCTTTTCTGAAACTCTTTTCTGAAAACTGAAATTTGAAATCCTTTTTCTGAAAACCAAATCTCCTCCCGTAGGCGCATCTCCGCCCAGGAATGTACCATCTGAGCGCTGAGGATCTAGGAGCGTCCCCCCTGTCCTCCACATGTGCACATGTGTCTAAATCCGTCAATTCTAATTAGTGTACAGCTGGGATGGGTCAAATCCCAAATCCTGAATCCATGTGATATCCTTCAATTCCATAATTGTTCATAAAATCTCGCTGGAATGGGTTTATACCCCAATCCCGATAAAATCCATTAAAACTTTTGTTTTGAAAACATTTAAAACTGTTAAATATTTTAAACTTTAAAATCAAATTCAACTGCAGTTCAGAAAAGATTACCCAATATGCATGTTCAATGCATTATGCTTTCATTCACTCAATAAATGCTTTCACAAAATAATGCTCACATACACGCGTATGCTTTCTATGCATGCTCTGATGCAACTTTTCATATTCTCATATTTTCTCATTCTATTCATGCCCATACTCCATGTACTACATTCTCAATTTACATTTGCTAATTCATGTTAAAACATACATATTTCTCATAATCATAAGCTTTCACATCTTATTCATTCACGCATACAAGTTCATGCTCAAACATACACATTCACATACTTTCTTTACATATTTACAAATGCACGTTTATAAATATATCACATACTTTCTTATTCATAACCGGTATTCAACAACATCAAGTCATTTCAGTCTACATTCATAATTCATACAATATAATATGTATTCATATATTAACATACATACTAGTTAAGCCAATTTTCTCAAAATATCGAATATACATAATCACGTCAAAATCACATATTTGCTACACACATGTTCTTATTCGCCATTTTAGCATTCAATCATACTTGCAAACATTGCCATTTATCTCTAATCCCATTTCCCTAGGGTGTAATGTCTAAAACCCCCATTCCCAGTTAAAGTTACTATTCACAGTAAACATTTATATATATCCAAATTATCAACTTTTCATCCACATCATTAATCAATCCACCACTAACATGTATAAACATATATATAATCTCATGTATAACAGGTATACACTTCAATACAAAGAATTCCCAAATTCTAGGCTTTCTAACCAAATTACACATTTGCATAGTTTTGCCACTAGTTTTTAATTTCTTGCTCTATATCATCACTAAAGCATCCTATCATGCTTCTATTCCATTATTAAGTTCAATTCCAGGTTTTACCTAAACCCTAGAAATCAATTCAAACGAACTCAAGATGATCACCACATAGAATACTTACCTGGATTCGCGGACTCTCCTAGTCCAGCTCATATTTGCCAAAACAAATCATAAAACGCGATCAGAACCGCTATTTGCGGAACTTTAGACATTTCTATAATAAACTTCGGACCTTCCCGGAATACACTAATCCTCTCAGATTCTACCGTTTAAACTCCTTTACTCTAATACATATCTTTCTATACTATTCCAACTAACTACATAGCTTAGATTCTCGTTTTACGCATTTGCAGTAAATCTTGCGGAAAAGTTTCCGCAAACGCTACGGAAGGGTCTCGAACACTCCAAAATTATCCAAAACTATTTAATTATCTTCGTACTATCATAATTAGGTCATATTCATAATCACGGTCGTTAGACCATAGCCACGCGAGAAATGTTGTTTTATCGGAAACTCGCTAATTCTACCGGATCGATCCAATTTATTCTGTTTCCACCCAGATTCTACCTCATGCATCGTTTTAACATATTATATTACATCCAATTCATTTCATGTCAATTCACTACACTACGGAACTACTGGAAGCATCCGAATATATAACAATAAAATTTAAAATAACGCATTTTTAACGGAGAGTCGTACCAAAATTCCGAGGGCATATTCGGACTCCCAACGGCCATACGAACGCGCTGGTGTCATCGGAATTCCGATCGGAGCTAATGTTCATCTAGGTTTACTGTTCATGCGCGTGTTCTCTCATCGTTTTGCATGTAACCGGTCGTTGTTTGGTAAAATTGACTCTGCACACTCGTAGTACTCGTCGAGGTCTTCGATTTGGTGGGTAGTTTGGGCCGTGAAATGAAGCGACGAGCTCGAATCAAGAAACCCATCTCGCGCTCGCTCTCCACGTCATGTCGCCGGATTCCGGCGTCCTTTGGCCTACCGCCGACAGCTGGAGGTTGGGGGTGGGCCGGCGGTTCATTCTGTGGTGGTGCACCGGCCGACGGTGGCCGGAGTGTAGCCGGCGTAAGGAGAAAACGATGATTTCTTTTTTTGGAGATGAGGGTCGTTTTTGGAGATTTTGGGAGATTATGCTCTTTTTGCAAATTCTGAAAACTATGGGTTATTTATAAACAGTTTCGAAAAATTACATTCTAACCCCTGAAAATTACAATTAGGTCCCTATTATGGAACTTTCTAGAATTTCGCATTTTTGAAGCCCTTCTGGCATGATGTTCAAAAGGTGTTCAACGCGAAAGTTGTTCGTCTCGGAAAAACAAGTCTGATGGTTCAAAAATCAACTCAATCGGAGATTGTTTGCTATTTCTGTGACCAAAACCGCAAACTTTACGCGTATAAAAAAATCGTGTAACAGATTTCTGGGACGACACATCTTCTAATGCGACAAATCATCACTTAATATTATTCCATCCCATATATCATCACTTAAACTCTTATTCTTCATTATCATCATGTTCCGAGACTATAACTTCAGTCCGGGAACCTTTCAGAACTGTCCCGAAAATCTGGGATGTTACAAAAGTGCATGAACCCATCGTTTGCGTGCTTAGGTGAAATTGAAACCCTAAGTTCTTCTATCTATTCCAATTTTATGTTATTTGTTATTTATTTACTTTTCAATTAAAATCATCAAATCAATTCTCTTTCTCAATAGTTTAGTTTAAGTTGAGTAGGTTAATATTAATATTAATAAAAAAACTATAGGTTCGACATCCGACTTTCTTGAGCGATATGTGCGCTTTTGTGCTAGATTTATAAAATCGCGATCAAGTTTTTGGCACCATTGTCAGAGACTTAATTTATTTTTGTTTCTTAACATTGATAAACACACATTTCTTTTTCTTTTTATCTTGCTTTTTTATTTTTCTTTTACATCAGATGGTCAAAATAATGAAGTACCATTGGGCGATGGAGGCATTAAGAGTTATAAGAGGTGAACTATACCCCATTTCAGTGAGGCACCATCCGATTTTTCTGAGGCATGTTGTTCAGGCTAGTAAATATCAATGGATGTCAAAGAGAAGTACAACGATGGATGCTCAAGCCTTTCAAAGTACGATGAAGAGATGTTATATATATGGGGACAACCACCCGAGTGATCATTTCACGTTCAACTACATCCCAGGGTGGAAAAACCATCAGAATTTTACATGGCATAACAATGAAGGTCTTGCATATCTCACTGAGTCATATTATCATTTTTATCCACCGCAAGCCCAAGAATTTCCTCAAAAACCATAACCATCTATGGAGGAAATGACCGTTGACATGTTCAAGAAGTAAGAAGCTAAATATAATGCCCTATTTTAGAGTCAATTAAGGTCCTTGAAAGCACTAGAAGTCCAAGTGAGACAACTAGCCAACAACCAGAGCTCTATACAATAAGAGACATTGCCAAGTGACACTAAAAAGACCCATGGAATCAATAGACTCACAAGGATGTCGTAATAGAGATATAGGCAGGGCCGTATATAGGGATTGATGTGTCCTGCCAAGATCTTAGAGCATGCATTGTGCATATATTTGATGACGAGCTAAATGGAGAAATTGAAAGTACATCTATAGGGAAATGGTGGAACAAGAAGTTAGGCAAGAGCATTTGTGTGAGCCTATTGAAAATCTCATGACACAATGGGACATATCGTACCATTGGAAAGTTAGAATCATAAATACTACCCATAAGCTTGACAAAATAGCACAACCATTCAAAGTAAAACATCATTTCCTGACAGTCTATTGTTCCTTTCAAAACCCCCAGAGCTAAAAGTTTGAAGAATGTGGCATGAGTACTGAGTGGAAAATAATTCTATTTTCCAACTCATTTTCAGAAGAGGCGCTTGAACAGTAATGAACATGTCATTGTCCTGTCTAGGACATCCAAAGCTACATTGAAGCCTTCTTGAAGAAAGATCTTCAGAGAATGTTTGACTGAAGACGTTAAATTTAGCGCTAGTAGGGAGGAAAGCCACACGTTTATTTTTGTTTTATTTTATTTTTGTGTGTTATTTGTGTGTTTATTAGTTTGTATGTGTATTTATATATGTACTAATGCAACTTACACAGTCCACATGGTCAAATTCTAACCAGTAGGAGCCTGATCAACTCGAGGCATGACAATATTGTTACTCACTCTTTCTTTCTTTATGCTTATCTTACAATGAGGACAATATAAATCTTAAGTTTATGGGTGTGTGTATTTAAAATTTTAAACTTTATTTATTCAATTATTTATTTATTTAAGTCATAGGTAGTGAAGCATAAGTCAATGATGAGTTTTCTTACTATATGTTGAATTCTTATAAACAATAAGTGCCAATTTACTCTTATTTGATGCATTGAGTAGGTGATCTGGATTATACTTGTAAGCACTTAAGATTAGGTCCCTAGCTGTAAGAGCCTAGCTAGTTGACAAAGTGGTTAGTTGAGAAAATTACCCGACAATGAATGACCATTTAGGGTTGAGAATCAGTTTCAGTTATACCCGATACCGGTTGGAACCTGATCGATTTTTTGAGTTTGGAATCAGAACTGATTGGAACAGAACAGGTTCCGATTCTAAAATGGAAGAATCGAATTTAAACAGCCCGATTCCGGTTCTGTCATGGATGGAACCGGATCATTGGACCGATTTATGGAACTGAATTTAGAACCGATTTTGGACCCTAATGAGAACCAAATTAATACCCGATTAAATACCCAAATTTTAAAATGGTGTCATTTTAATTTCTTAGTACATAAATCACCAGCTTCAACACAAGGTTCAATTTTTAAACCCTAGCAAGTGTTTCTCTCTTTCTCTCTCAGCTCGCCACAACTCTCTCACTCTTCAGTCTCGATGGCTTCATCTCTTTCTCATCGCAGCATCACCTCTCAGTTTCTCTCTCGTCGTATCATTTTTGCTCTCTCTCGTCGCAGTTTACTCTCTCAGTCTATCTCTCTCGTCACATCATCCCCTCTTTCTCTCATCGTAGGGTTGCATCGTCTACTCATTCGAAGCATCCCTTGGTATATTTTAACAATTTTAATTTCGATTTAGAGATCAATCATTATTTTATTGATTATTGACCCTAGCGTCGTTGTGGTTGTGAAAAAACCTGAGAAATGGTTAAAGTTTTATTTCGATTTAGAGAATAACTAGTATGTTCCTGAGCATGTTTTTTAACACATCAATTCATATTTGCTGTGTTGTTGCTATGTTTCGGGTTTGCTGTGTTGCTGCTGTTTTTACTGTTGGAATAGAATTCTGTATTATACTGGTTTTTTTACTACTGGAATTGATTGATGTGTGCCTGTGTGTTGCTACTATTTTTGTTGTTTGCTAGAATATAATATATTATTTTATTATACTGCTATTTTTGTTGTCTGCATGTGTGTTTGCTATGTTGATCTCTTCAATGGGCATGTCCTTGTGTAAATATGTCCATGTGAATTTTATAACTTTTTGTTCTTGGAATTATTTTTAAATGTTTCATTTGAAATTTATAACATTTGCTAAAAGTGGCTGATTTTAATTTTTTTCGCAGCTAAAGATGGATGCTAATGATGGCAGTCACACTACTTCGAAGTTATCTTGATTTCGTAAAAATGCGTCCAATATATTGGATCATTAAGAGCATTTGACTAATCCAGATACTAGGACATGTGAACATATAAAATGAAATTATTGCGGAAAGGTTTATCATACAAAGTGATATCAGGTACTTCTTCGATGAAAAACATCTTAAAAGATACACTTGTTATCCTTATAATGTTGAAAAGAAGCAAAAAAAACTTTCAAGCAAGTCGTGTGATAACAATGAACCTAATACTCTTACAACATGAAAATTTGATCAAGAGTATTGTAGGATTATGCTTGCTAGGTGTATTATAAAGGCTGAGTTGCCTTTTATTATAATAGAGCATGATGGTTTTAGAGAGTTTGTGCATGCTTTACAACCTTGGTTTAAATTTGTGTCTCGTTTTACTATTGCTAGAGATTGCATGAAAGTGTATGTTAGTGAGAAGACTGGCTTGCGAAAAATGCTTAAAATCCATAAATATAAGACTCGCTTTAACAACGAATATTTAGACTTCTGTACAAACTCTAAGTTATTGATAATGATTGAAAGCTGCACAAAAGAATTTTGAGTTTTGTTGAAATGCCTAGTCATATAGGGAAAGATATAGGAAAAATGGTAGAAGCATGCATTCAAGAATGGGATATTGATGACAAAGTGTTTACGGTTATAGTAGACAATTCTAGTTCTAATGATGTCATAATTATATATTTGAAGGGTAGACTTCCAAACTTAGTTATGGGTGGAGACTTTCTCCATATGAGATGTGTTGCTCATATTTTTAACTTGATTATGAAGGATGAGCTTGTTGAAATTAAACAATCTATTAGCCGAATTCGTAGTGGGGGTAAGATGAATATTAAAAAGTGTACATTTAGTAAAAGAGAAACTAATCATTTTACGCTTATAATTTCACCAATCCCCTTAATTTAGCACATTTGTGAAGTAATAATTAAATTTATGTTTGATATATTTTTATTGTGATTTTTATTTCTTATGTATGTGAAATAATACTTTGAATGCATAACTAGAAAAATGGACATGACATATGAATTTTGGAGGCCGAAAACTTAAAATGGTGTTCTAACATGTATAATTTCGGAAATTTCAACTTTACGTAATTTTCATATTTTGGCCATAACTTTTTACTCCGATATTGGATTAAGGCAATTATAGTTCCTGATGAAAGAAGACGCAAATATCTACAACTTTGATGTTAATAATACTTTCTACTTCTGAAGTTTTCAATGCCAAAATCGATGAAAATGCCAAAGTGTGTTGCATGTAATTTTAATTATTATTAAAAAACATAAACAAAAATAAAAATAAAAATAAAAAAGTGGGAAATGACAATCCACCTTTCTGTGGATTGTCACTTCCCACCAAACATGCAAATTTGAAAATTACAAATGTAAATTTGCATAGAGGATGTTGAGTCCTCTACTATAAATAGATATGCTTAGCACCTTAGAAACTCAGCTCGGATTCCATAGTTTTCTCTGAAAATTTGTGGAGTTCTAACTCTTGTGTGTTTTTTTTAAGCTTTCTTGTAATTTTTTTTTTCTTTCAGTAATAAAATTATGTGATTTTTTTTATTCAAATCATGAGTAGCTAATTTCATTCTGCCTGGGTAAAGGGTGAAGCTTTTAATATGATTATATAGATTAATCTCACTTATATTATAATATATGAATTGTAATCTAAAGACTAATATTTAATTTAAATCTGGATTAATCATTGAGAAACTTTATTACCGCCTATATGACTGGTTTTATTTATTTGGCATAATTGAGTACCTAACTGGACTTGTTATAGACAAATGTTATCACTGTCTTTATGGCTGATTTTATATGTTTTGGCATAATTAATTCCTGAAATTAATTAACTGGGTAATAATGACAATTTATATATTATAGGAAGTAAGATTTCTAAATTTGAAATATTAAAAGTGGATCCCCTAACCCCAGCTTTTTATTTTATTGTTGCAGTCCAATTTAAAAATTTTCAATCACTTAAAATAATTTAGTCTTTTTGTTTTCACTCAAATTATTATTTTATTTTACTAAATATATTCCATGTGGATTACCAGGACTTACTGGGTTATTTTATTACTTTGACACTCTTATACTTGGGATTAAATAACCACTTTATAAGTGTGTCAGTTAGATATGTGCGGAGTTCTCCGGCTAGAGCCTATCAATTTAAAGTGTGTGTTGAGAGAGAGAGAATATCTAGTAGTTGTAAACTTTGTCTTGATGTTTCAACTAGGTGGAACTCCACTTACCTAATGTTACAGACAACTCTTGTATTTCAAAAAGGATTTGATAGGATGTATGATGAGGATGTTGCCTATAGAACAGAACTTGAGAGTGACGATGGTGTTCCCACTTGGGAAGATTGGAAAAATGCCAAAGTTTTAGCAAGATTTTTTAAAAAATTCTACGTTATCACTAAAAAATTATCAGGATCTTTATATGTCATATCTAATGGTTATGTTCATGATATTGTTTCCATCCTCACTTGCATGAATGAATGGGCAAATGAGTCAGATCCTTATGTAAAAAGTATGTGTTGTAAAATGAAAGAAAAGTTTGATAAGTACTATGGAAATGTTGACAAGACAAACTTTATGGTTTTAATATTTGTTGTGTTGGATCCTAGATATAAGATGTATGTGTCTAAGTTTTTCTATAAGAGACTTTTTAATAATGATAGTACAAAAGTTACGGAAAAATGTGAAAACTTGAAAAGTGTTTTGCAATGTTTATTTGAGTTTTATAAAGGTGGTAACATAAGTTATGAAGCAAGTACAATTCGTTTATCTCAAACCTTAAGTATTATGGAAGAGTGTGGTTGTGATGGTGGTAATGATGATGACATATATATTCAGGATGAATTAATGAGGTTTATAAGAGATGAACAAGATGTGGAGCCTAAATCGTTGTTAGAAAAGTACTTTGAAGAAGCTTGTGAAGATGGTGGGAAAGATCTTGATATCTTAGGTTGGTGGAAGTGTAATAGATTCAAGTACAAGATTCTTTCTCAAATTGCAAGAGATGTGTTGGCGATTCTCGTATCCAGTGTGGCTTCAGAGTCGGCTTTTAGTACATCCGGTCATGTTCTTGATCCATTTCAAAGTTTTTTAACTCCAAAAGTTGTTCAATCATTGATATGTACTCAAGATTGGTTAAAGAGTGCACCAACACCAATAAATATTGAGGAATTAATGGAAGATGCAGAAAAATATGTGCAAGGTAAGGCGAAGTATTTTATTATTCTGTAATTTCAATTTTATCATGCACTAACTAACTAGTATTTTATATTTGTAACAGAAGTGAGTGGGATGATGATTTTAGATGATAATGATATTATTGATAATGATAACAATGCTGATACGGATGATGAAACTTGATAAGTGAGTCATTTATTTACTATTTTAGTTTCTGTATTTATTTGAGCTATTGTCTATTGTTGTAATATTGTTGTGTTGATGTGATATTTTTTGTTTTACTGCTATAATGTAGATGATATTTGCTGCTCTAATGGCATCTGTTGTTTGTTAGAATGTGCTGATGTTGTGTGTTGGAATGTGTTGCTGCTGCCTGTTGCTATTTTTATTGTTTATTGGAATATATTTTTGCTTCCTGCTACTGTTTTCTACTGCTCCATGTTGCTGTTTCTTCTGCCTACTGCCCGTTGTTGTTGTTACTGCCTACTGGAATGTGTTGATGTTGTTTGTTGGAATGTACTGTTGTAACGACCGGTAATCTCGACGATCGGTAATATTGACTAGTATTTCATTATGGAATGAATGTTACATAATTTAAGTTATGTTTGGACACATATACACTCATCAAATAATTATGGGGACAATCAGTAAATTTTTTGAGATTCCAATACGAGACGGTACGATGTTCCACTCCGGATAATCCATTATATTTGGGTCATAACTTTATCATAATAACTCTGATTTTTATTAGTTTTATATTTTCATTAAGCTAAGATCAATACCTTATACTTCCGCATAGCAACTTTTGCAAAATTCAAATAAAAAATACGTCAAAATTGAAATTTCGTGGACTACTACAGTAAATTCGAGAAAGGCCTAGATTAGACAATGTGGAATAATCCTAATCACTCATCTTATCACAAAAATAAGCCATTTGCCCTATATAAAGGACACTATTCACTCTCTTCCTTACCCAAAAAACGTGAAGAACAAAAGTGGAGATTTTCTCATGATAATTTTCTTCTCTAATCATCATGCTCAAGCCATTTTAGGTCCTTTCAAGCTTCATTGCAAGCTTGGTGAGCTTCCATCCTCCATATTCTTCTCATTTTTTTTTCAATTTTGAGCAAAGTAAATAAATCCCAAATACACACCTTGTAAACCCTAGAAATTAGGAATTGCTAAACTTGATTTGATTAAGTTAATTACATGCATTTTGGAGAGTATTATGATAGCATTAACATAAATTGAGGTTTTTGTGAGTGTGAGTATGTTGGGGGGATTGTATATGCTTCTTGTGTTTTGAGGCGGATAAATTGGTATATAGATGTTGGGGATTGATTATGCTTCTTTTGTATTGATATAGAAGTTTGGAGAAGTACCGTTGAGAGGATATTAAAGTGATGGTATGAGGATTGTTGAGCATTGGCTTTGGAAAGTGATTGTTAGGGATCTGAAATTGACCTAGCGTCGCGACACATACTATGAAGTTGCTATTGATTCAATTCTGGATTATGAACGTAGCGACACTCAATGACTCGTGTCGCGACGCTATACATGGGAACCTTTCTTCCTCAACCCTACCCTTGTGAGCATCATGACGTGCAAAACTTGGAGTCGCGACGCATGACCATTTCCCAGGATAAATTTCTAGAAAATTCAGTTTCATCTCAGGATATTAGAGACCACCCGAAAGACTTTGTATCATCTTATATTCACGTAATTTACCATGGCACAAACATAGAACATTATATATCAACGATAGTTTCGAAGTGTATTCTATGATATGTATTCTTATTAATTTTCTCATTAAAGGTTATCACATGAACCACAAATTTCTTCGGTGAAGTGAAGTAAGGCTAGCGGGACCCCAAATCAGTGAGTGGACACTCTTTCCTTAAGTTGATCTTTTTACATTATCTTGTTTTGCATATCAAATTTACTTTTTCGCATTTAGGGCATTAGCCAATTTTACTCTCAAGTTATTTTGATGAAGAATGCTTTGAGAAAAGATTTAGAAAAGAGATGATTTCGAAATTATGAATTCAATGATTTCGGGGCAAGGGGAAAAACTCGCCTCAGTATGTAACTTAACTCAGATATGGAATTGACGTATTCAGATATCGTGTACACACGCAGTTCAGGACTATGGATGACAGATGCCCATAGATCCTAGATTCAGAGTTTGGAGGGTTGCATAGATATGCACCCCAACTCTAGATTCTGGCTTGGGGGACGACGATACATAACGCCCCAAGACCACCAGATTTTAGGGACAAGTAGTGCATGCTTTGGGGGACGGCGATACGTAACACCACAATGTCATGAATTTGCACACATGGCTCTAGTTAGGCATATGAGGGACGACGATACATAACTCCCCAATGCGTCAGTTTTTTTAGAGACAAATATTTCAGTGATAGTTTTCAGAGACAGATTTATAGAAACAGATTTTCAGGAAATAGATTTTTCATAAATGAATTTTCAAAGATATGTTTTCTAGAGACACGATTTTTGAAATGGACAAGAGTTATGAAAGAATTTTTAAGAAAGCTTAGTTTTACAGAAAGGATTTAGAGTTTTCCAAACTGAAAAGAGTTTTCAGAAGAATCAGGTTTCTTAAAGTGATTTTCGACTTCAGAGCCATGAGCCTTTAATTAAGCATTTCAGTTTTAGATTTAACCTATTCACTCACTTAGATCGTTCAAACGATCTACCCCCTCTCCCAGTTTCTTTATTTTACAGGTTTACCCAGAGGACGAGCTCGGGAGGAGAGACACTGATGGCAGTCAATAGGTTGTTCGGTCCACCAGGTCAAGTCAGAGTCAGAGTTTAGTTCAGTCAGAGGCAAGAAAAGTCATGTAACATATATGTTGTATAGTAAAGATTACATATGTAATGCAGTATAGGTGGCCACTGTCAGAGTTAAAATGATTAATAAAATTAAGTACTTTGCACTAAAAGTGTTATGCATTTATGTTGATGAGTTGGGAAATGGTCTCATGCATGAGTTTATATATAAGATAATGTTAGCAGTTGTCAGAGAGTCAGGGGCTCAGGGAGATAGAACGGCCTATTCTCTGCCAGTAACATCTCCGGATTAGGGATGTTACAAAAAGATAGTATCAGAGCATGGTTCTAGGAAGTCAGTGATTACATTGGACAGAGTGATGGGTTCTTGTATACGTAGTATGCCCGTGATACTAGTATTTGAGGCACTACCTCTCTAGTATCTGATCCTCGAGTACGTCCTTAAAGTTCTATAGACAAGTTAATAAAAATTCCTGAACTATTCGAATATCCTCATTTATGAAGTAACCATATTCTTTGAAAGCCCTTCTGTAGCTACCCTAGTTAATTTTCGAAGTCTCCAATGTAAGTTATGAAGATAGACAGTAAAATTCTAAGGATATTCACCTATGAAAATTGAAAGAGAAAGAGAAAACTAGAAAGAAAAAGTCAGAAATGATACATAGATGATCAAGAAAACAGAAACAGTAAGTCGTAGAGATACATAAATAGATGGTGAAGAGAGCATTAGAACTTATAATAGTAAAAGGAATATATCAGGCTTGAGTAAGTGAAAAAGTGCCAAATAGACCTATGTAAGGTTTCATTCCTTTCGTAATATTCCTTTCTTTCTTTAAGAAATTCCTTCAAACCAAATCAATAACCTTTGAATACCTTGTATAGATGGAAAGTCCTTCGAATAACAAATGATAGTCAGAAGTATAAGAGAGGTAAGAAATCAAAAATTTGACATGGGAGTCCCGATAGACTAGAGGCGTCAAAAAGGATGAAGAAATTCTAGATTCCCAAACTCATACCGCTAGTAAATAAGTGAAGATCGTAAACAGAAATGACTAACTGCCGTACTCTAAGAATATGATAGATAAGATTCTAATTTGCCTAGATCCTCACCTCTCAGTGATACCAGTCAAGGAAACGGTCCTGACGGAGTCTATCTCATACCTACCTTACATGAGTAATAGACTCTACCAGTGCTTAGTGTATCAGAACAAGGATGCCGACATCCGTTAAGATACAAGATAATCGTCCCATCATTTTCCAACATAGATAAAGGTAACCGTAAGAGAGCCCAGTACCCATGATACTGTATTCTAAGGCAGAGACAGCAGTCCTCGAGAAATGGTTTAACCAGAAAGGAACCAATGAGGTTCCTAAGGATAGAAGAGAAAGAACCAAACACAAGTCAAGATGAGCAAGTTTACAGTACCAGTGAGAACCAATAGATCTGACCAATACCGATAGAGACATGTGTAAGTTTAAAGAAACAGACCCAAGAGATTGGAGATACTCAAGAGTTAACAGGATTATCATCACAAACAAGTAGAAGTAAATTATATAACTGTAGCCTATAGCAAGAGCATATAGTAGAAGTTTAGAAAGAAGCCCAAAAGAATGAACTGGTACTAGCCTCAGTGACATTATCTAAAGCTAATAGATAGAAAATGGAAACAATTCAAAAGGATACGGCTTATAATAAGGACGTTCAGTCTACATAATATGAATAGATAATGTAACTATTGGACAATAAGTAAATGAAGACTTTGGGTTGATTGATAAATATTAAGGGACTTTAAGACAAGGAATAGTCGAAGTAGCTTCCAATGGAATGAACATCAGATAACAGAAATGCGTATTCACAGATCTCTATGATATTCATATACCCACCCCATCACTTAGAGCTCAATAATGGGGAGAACCAGTAAAGAAGAGCATTTGACAAAATAGATGAATTGCGAGATGGCTAGATAACCAAATCATTAAGTTCAATGGAACATAAATAAAAATCATGAGATAGAATATTTCAAAGTTACAGTGAGTCGAATCAAAACTACAAGCCACCATTAAAGTAAAAAACCCTTAAGGGAGTAAAGACTTAAAAGTGCGAATGGACTAGAGAAAGAACGACTCTCATAAATATAATATATAACTTATAAAAGAGTCTCATTGTATTAATAAAGAAGAACTAGATAGAAAGTAACACATGAACCAAAAGGTTTAGTAGAGATGTCCTAAGCAATCGAAGTTGATGGAGTTTCCAAGGGAGTAACAACATAAGGAGATCAAGGAACTGAGAGAATAATGGAATTTAAGTAGCGGAGTAGACTTAATAAAAAGGAATAACAAATGGAGTATAGTAGGACTCTGAGAGAGAGTAATGACTTAAGATGGATAAGCAATAGAAATTAGTAGGAAGAAGTACAAAGGCAACATGATAGAATATTTAGAGAGCATGACTCTAGAGAAGGTTCACAATAAGAAGTAGTATGACCGATAGTCGGAAAAAGGATTAAGAGTGAAGTGAAGCAGGAAACTCAGGTAGTATCTAGTAGAAAAATTATAGTACGAGAGTCGACGCCAGATGGGTAAACACGGGAGTTTTAGGTTTATAGATAAACAAGTACAACCCATCGATAGACAATAGCAGCAAAGATGGACCTTTCGGTATTTACCTCAAAGATACTCTCAGAAACAAATGGATACATAGTAAAAGTAAGACCGAAACATAAGATCTTCGGATATAGTACAAGAACGTAGTCAAAGGAGAAAATGGTGCTAAGTAAAATATTTAGAAGAAAGATAATTTATACGAGACAAAGAAGAGAGAAATTATTAGTCAAGTAATAACGGAATTGCCAAAAAGGCAGTGCTAGACACAACTAGAGACATGTAAAAGACGATACCCTTTGGACAAGGAAACAGATACATAGACCACACCACATAAGTCCCAAGTATAGAATAGAGCAGGAAAGAAGATAAAAGACAATTAGAATACTTGGAGATATAATTGTCGAAGTAAGACGACAATAGAGAAGATTATAAATAAATAATGATAGAGGTATACAAGCACAAATAACATTTCCATAGTTAAGTTCTGTAGTGCTACGGAATAGTAAACTTCTCAGCATTGAAATAAGATTGATAATTCCATCAAAGAGGAAACAAAAAGTATATGAGTAATGATCAGAACCAAGTAGTTAGGATTGACACTAACAGTAAAGAAGTAATATCTTAAGAGTTCGAATATCGGAAAACTAGAGTATGTAGAGAGCTTGAGTATAAGTACTAAGTCTCACTGATTGGTAGAGATAAAAGGACGTAGAGAATGGAGCCCATTAGTGGTTGAAAGCTAGCAGAAAGGAAATAAGACAGTTAAGCAGTTAAGTTAAGAGGATGAATGCCAAGGCCAGGTTAAGTAAGTGAAACTGGGATGTATAAAGTATGATTAATTTTACTAGAAACTAGGATTGTCCTTATTC
This sequence comes from Zanthoxylum bungeanum, assembly GCA_019454045.1. Lineage (NCBI taxonomy): Eukaryota > Viridiplantae > Streptophyta > Magnoliopsida > Sapindales > Rutaceae > Zanthoxylum > Zanthoxylum bungeanum. Next base: position 170,644 of record SKCR01016406.1, on the reverse strand, counting down.
CAGAGCTATGGTATAATGTGAAGAAACTTTACGATAGGAAGCATAATCACCTTTAATAATGAGTAGGCACTAGATAAGAAGGGATGAATGAAAGAGAGAGAAGAATTCAAGCTATACTTAAAGTCAGAAGAAGTAAAATTATCAGTTGAGGTACCAAGTACAGTAGTGATACATTAAGAGGGAGGAGTAACATGAGCCCCCTAAGTGATATTTAAGAATTAGTGTTATCATAATAAAGAATATAAAGGCTAAAAAGAAATGATTCAGTTGGAACGGTTGTGGATATGTCTTTATTAGCATAAACATATTAAATATAGGTAGTACTTTACAAGTTAAGTACATGTACCAGTTCAAAGGAAACCTAAACCCAGATCATGAGGAATTGAGTATTTTTAATACACCATGCAAGACATTATATAATATGAATCAAGAGACAAATAGAATTTTATGAAGGATACTTTTCATTAAGAATGACAACTTCGTGACAAGTCTAGAGATATAGCACAAACCCTCAGGGTTGAGCATTCAACTACAAGAATCAAATGAAGTATATCGAGGTAAGAGATTCCCAGAAGTCATAGTATCAAGTTCTTGAGAAAAATAGTAGAAAGCAAGTAAAGGGAGATAAGAGTAGCAGTAGTCAGACACCTTCAAACTGAGTTGAGCCTAAATAGTTAAGCATCAGAAGAGATTCAAGGACGAATCCTATTTAAGGGGGGATGGGAAATTGTAACGACTGATAATCTCGACAACCGAATCTCGACTACTATTTCACTATGGGAAAAATATTACATAATATAAGTTATGCTTGGACATATATACATTTATGAAATGATTATGGGAACAATCGGTAAATTTTTCAAGATTCCAATACGAGACAGTACGATATTCCACTCCGGATAACCCATTGTATTTGGGCCATAATGTTCTCATAAAAACTCTGATTTTTATGAATTTTATATCGACGAAAAGCTAAGATCGAGACGTACAACTTTCACACTGTAATTTTTACCAAATTCGAATCAGAAATATGTAAAAATTTAAATTTCGTGGACTGCTATAGTAAATTCAAAAAAGACCTAGATTGGGCAATGTGGCATAATACTAACCATTCATCTTATCCCAAAAATCAGTCATTTGCCCTATATAAAGGACAATATTCACTCTCTTCCTTACCCAAAAAACGTGAAGAAAAAAAGTGGAGATTTTCTCATGTTAAATTTCTTCTCTATTCATCATGCTCAAGCCATTTTAGGTCCTTTCAAGCTTCATTGCAAGCATGGTGAGCTTCTTTCCCCCTATTCTTATCATTTTTTTTCCAGCTTTGAGCAAAGTAAATAAAGCCCAAATTCACATCTTGTAAACCCTAGAAATTGGGAATTGCTAAATTGGCTCTGTTGAAGTTAATTACATACATTTTGGACAGTATTATGATAGCATTAACATAAATTGAGGTCTTTGTAAGTGTGAGTATGTTAGGGGGATTGTATATGTTTCTTGTGTTTTGAGGTGGATAAATTGGTATATAGATGTTGGGGATTGATTATGCTTCTTGTGTATTGATATAGAAGTTTGGAGAAGTACCTATGAGAGGATGTTAAAGTGATGGTATGACGATTGTTGAGCATTGGCTTTGGAAAGTGGTTGTTGGGATATGAAATTGACCTAGCGTTGCGACGCCCAATACCTAGCGTCGTGACCCTTATTGTGAAGTTACCACTGATTCAGTTCTGGATTGTGAGCGTCACGACGCTCAAAGACTCGTGTCGTGACATGATACATGAGGACCCTTCTACCTCAACCCTACCCGTGTGAACTTCAGTTTCAACTCAGGCTATTAGAGACCATCCGAAAGGGTTCGTATCATCTTATATACACATAATTTACTATGGCACAAACATAGAACATCATATAGCGATGATAATTTCGAAGTTTATTCTACGATATGTATTCTAATTAAGTTTCCCATTAAAGGTTATCGCATGAACCAAAAATTTCTTCGCCGAAATGAAGTAAGGCTAGCGAGACTCCAAATCAGTGAGTGAGCACTATTTCCTCAAGTTGATCTTTTAACATTATGTTGTTTTACATATCAGATTTACTTTTCTGCATTTAGGGTGTTAGCCAAGTTTACTCTCAAGTTATTTTGATGAAGAATGCTTTGAGAAATGATTTATAAAATAGATGATTTCGAAAGTATGATTTCAATGATTTCGAGGCATTGGGGAATAACCCACTTCAGTGTGTAACTTAACGCAGTTATGGAATTGACGAATTCAGATATCGTGTGCGCACGCAATTTAAGACTAGGGATGAAAGATGCCCCTAGAACCTAGATTCAGAGTCTGGAGGGTTGCATAGATCCGCACCCCCGCTCTATATTGTGGCTTGGGGGACGGTGATATGTAACGCCCTATGACCACCAAATTTCAGGGATAAGTAGTGGCATACTTTAGGGGACGGTAATACGTAACGCCCCAATATCATGGATTTACACTCCCGACTCTAGTTAAGCGTATAGGGGACGGTGATACATAACACCCCCACACGTCAGGTTTTTCAGAGATAGATATTTCAGTGAAAGTTTTTAGAGACAGATTTACAGAGAAAAGATTTTCAGGAAACAGATTTTTCATAAATGAATTTTCAGAGATAAGTTTTCAAAGATATGATTTTCGAAATGGACAAGAGTTATGAAAGAATTTTTAAGAAAGCTCAGTTTTACAGAAATGATTTAGAGTTTTCCAAACTGAAAAGATTTTTCAGAATAATCAGGTTTCTTAAAGTGATTTTCAACTTCAGAACTATGAGACTTTAATTAAGCATTTCAGTTTCAGATTTAACTTGTTCACTCACTTAGATCATTCAAACGATCTAACTCCCCCCACTTACAGTTTCTTTGTTTTACAGGTTTACCCGAAGGATGAGCTCGGAAGGAGGGATATTGATGGCAGTCACTAATGTGTTTGGTCTACCAAGTCAAGTCAGATTCAGAGTTTAGTTCAGTCAGAGGCAAGAAAAGTCATGTAACATACATGTTATATAGTAAAGATTACATATATAATGCATTATATGTTGCCACTGTCAGAGTTGTAATGTGTAATAAAATTGAGTGCTTAGCACTAAAAGTGTTTTGCATTTATGTTGATGAGTTGGACAATGGTCCCATGCATGATTTTATATATAAAATAATATTAGCAGTTGTCAGAGAGTCAGAGGCTCAGGGAGGTAGGACAGTAAATTCCCTACTGGTAACATCTTCGGATTGAGGATGTTATAGTTGTTGCTGTCTGTTGCTGCTGTTTTTATTGCTTACTGGAATGTGTTGCTGCTACCTGATGCTGTTTTATGATGCAGCATGTTGCTGTTGTTGTTGTCGATTGCCTGTTGCTATTTTTATTGCTTGTTGGAATGTGTTACTGCTACTTGTTGTTGTTTTCTGATGCTGTCTGTTGCAGTTTTTGCTATCTATTGCCTGTTACTGTTGTTGTTGCCTGTTTCTGGAATGTTGATGTTGTTGGAATATGTTGCTGGAACCTTTATTTATATATAGACAATTACCAAGAATATTATTTAATATTTATTCAAGTGTGAGAAATAATTTCATTTTCAAAGTTTGACAATAATATATAATTATGGTAAATCAGAACCGGATCGGAATCGAACTGGAAATGAATTGGAACTTATTAATAGAGTACCCTATTTAATTGGGTAGGTTCTGATTCCACTTAGTTAGGAATCGATTTTTTCCTGGTAGGTTTTGTGGATCCGAAACTAATTCTTTCCAAGACCAATTTTGCTTACCCCTATGACCATTTGCTTAGATGTCTATCTCGGATTGCTAGTGTTATGATATATGGTATGGTTAAGTTGAAAAGAAAATACTTTTAAGAAAAAAATAAACCACCTATAACCGATAAGTGTGAAGCTACCCATGGGCGAGTGATAGGACCACGATGATGAGAAATACTATCTTAAAGGGTAGGTGAGTCAAAAGATAAAAAAAAAAGGCCATACCATATTGAGCTTAATAGGCAAATACATAGTACTTTTGAGATATCTAGGTTATTTTGACCTACAAATATTAATATTTTAGATAAAATCACTGAGTTGGCTTACTTAGGAGTAGAGCTGTGATGAGACCTTTCCCTACACATACTGTAAGTTTGGCTTAGATGATTTATTCAAGAATTTGGATTTGAGTTGTGTTGGGTACTTTGAAGATTCTTTGGTTTCATTATTGAGCATTATTTGAGGATAATATTATGTGTAACTACTATGACTGTTTTATTTATTTCTTTATTCTTACATGAATGCATGTGTGTGTTTAATGAAGTTTGTGAGTATCGTTAATGTAAGCCCTCACGAGACTATAACTCGTCCACTAGGGCCACCTAGGGGTTTAAAGGCTTATTGCATATGCTAAGTGCAATCGTGATCCTTAAGAAAATGGCTTAGGTTAATTTATTTTTAGTTGTTTGTTTATTTTATTTTTATTTGTTTTGCTCGAGGACTAGCAAAATGTTAATTTTGGGGGTGTGATGAGCGATTAAAATACACATATTTTTCTGCCCCATTTTCTTAATATTTTGTGGGTGATATTAGGCTTTATGAGTGAATTAATGTGTTTTGGGTGTGTTTTTCAGGTCAAAATAATATCATGATGCAATGGATTCAACTAGGGATGAGAACGACAAGAAACAGAGCAAATAAGGGTTTATTTCATAGTCAAAACATGTGTCCCAACGCTGAACATGCGTCAAGATGTGCAAAAGAGCAAAATTAAGGCACATTACAATTTAGAAATATGATGGGTGTGTCATGACGCTGCCCATTGAGCGTCATAACGTGCCAAAGATTAGTGGTACGCGAGAAAATTTTCATAGTTCACCTTGTATTCGATTTTTAAGTAGAAAACACCCCTCGTTCACCTTCTATATAAGCACAAATGCGTCCTAAAACCTAAAAAGAAGCCTCATAATATATTTTGGAGCCTCCAAGAGCATAGAAGAATGCCTAAAGCAAGGTAAAAATGAGTGCATCAATCAGAGTTGGAGTTTGAAAATGAAAACTGTAAACGAGAGTTTTTTCTATCATTTTCTCTCTAACTTTATCTTTTATGAGTTCTTGGCTTGTATTAATGATTAACTTAATTTTATTAAATATTATGAGTAGCTAATTCATTAAATCTAGGGTTGTAATGGATCATAAGCATGTTTAATTAATTATTTATATATTTTTATTCCTTTGGGTTGGTCATTTATTATTTATTATTATGTGTGCTTTGAATGCTTATTATTTGGTTGGCCAACAATAGAATAATCTTGGTTGATCCTTAGAAACTCGACGAAGGGAATTTTGATTACTCGTTGGAATAATAGCATGTGATTTATTTTTTGAATAGATTTCCCTTCAGGATAGACATACACATGCAAGCATGCGTAGCTATTATTAGAACTTGACCTTAAAGAATTCGGTTTAATTTAATTAATATAGACATATAGTTAATTGATTAATTCTGATTATATTCACCTGACCATCGAAAAAGACTTGTGAATAATTTAGTATTTTAGGTTAATAATTTGTAACAACCCAATTGAATGAAAAACGTCTGAACCCATCGTGTGCGTGCTTAGGTGAAGCTGCAACCCAATGTTCTTATATTTATAAGGTTTTCCCAACGTATGTTATTTGCTTTTTATTTACTTTTCAATTAAAATCATCAAATTAATTCGCTTCCTCAATATTTTAGTTTAAGTTGAGTAGGTTAATCTTGATATTAATAAGAGAAATATTATCTTGATATTAATAAGAGAAATATTAAGTCCCTGTAGGTTCGACATCCGACTTTCAGTCACTATATTTACTAGAGCGATACGTGCTCTTACGTGCTAAATTTATAAAATCACGATCAAGTTTTTGATCAACTAAGAAACGGTTTCCTCATAATCCATGTCATATTTTTAGTATCTTTTCCTACCTGTCAAGTCTTAAAGGTCTCTACCTTTCCAAAAGGCTCTCCCTTCCATTTGTAAACTATTTATAACCAATGAGAACATTTCCCTCGAGATGTAAAATTAAGTCTTAAACTTGATTTTCACTCCATGATACAATCTCAATTTTTATAGCATTTTGTCATTTAACCACATCGATGTCTAACATCGTCTTTCTTTAGGTTGAAGGATCTTTTCTATCAACTAAGAAAACTATCGAGGACATTCTAATATGTCATCTTGTATCTGACAAGGTTCTTGATATCCGTTCAGTCCTACAATGTGGTAATGTTAAATGAATTTTATCATTTCAAACAACTAGTTCCATCATTAGTTCATTATTATTTTGACAGACTTCATCAAGTTCAATCATTTAATGATCTACACGTTCTTGCAAAAAATATTTTTGTAGGAAAGTAGCATTTCGAGTTACGAACACATTTCATTTCTCAAAAGCGTAGAACAGATATCCCAATGAGCTTTAAAATATCCATTGAATCGATACTTGTACCCTATAAGAGCATGTTTATTCCGCTACGCAACTCTTACTATAGAATGGTCAGAACGGCTTTCGATATAACTCTGTTAAAAAAGAATGATAGTGATATAGTATAGCCTTAAAGGGGGTGAGTGTGTGTGTATATAGTGAAACTCAACATCAATTCGACCATATCTCATAAAGTCCGATTTCTCTTCTCTGACATATTTAGTGAGAATCTCATTCTCTTTTAAATAACAAGTGAACTCCTAAGGGGCGTGGCTTGGTGGTGTAGGGTTCAGGATCTCACCTTGAGGTCCTGAGTTCGAATTCAGTAAGTGAGTTTCTTGTAAGAGCCTGGGATAGCCGAGGGTTTTACCTGCTTTGCTTAAGCCCGGAAGAGTAGTTTGGATGTAGGGTTTCCAACGATTTAAAAAAAAACAAGTGAACTCACTGTTCATGTACTTTTTTCCATGATCTAATCAAAAACATCTTAATAGCTTACCAGTTTATTTCTTTACCTATAATTGATATTCCTTGAACTTTTTAAAGGTTTCCAATTCGTGTTTCATAAGAAACATGTAACCATATCATGACCAACCATCGATAAAAGTTATGTAGTATTGAAACTCACTATTGGTAGTGCGTTTTACCGGATCATATACATCACTTTGTAGTAGTTCCAATAAAACAGTGGCTCGATGTCTAATACTAGTAAATGGAGATTTAGTCATATTTTCTTGAATACAATATCCACATACTAGTAAGATTTGGTAATGTTTGCTAAGTGTCATGATTACAATTAACCATGATTACTTTATAAACTTAGGTTAAAATATAACTTTGGTTACATTTCAATCTAATCATATAATAAATGATTTGATTACTCTAATCATAATCATTTAGTTACATAACCATAGTTATATATTAATTAATTAATCTAGTTATTTGTATAGTTGTATTAATTAATTTATGTATTAATTTAACTATTAAATATAATACATAAATTTAATTAATACAATAATTCAAATCACATTTAAATTATTGTTAACAATAAATATTATACAATAATCATATATCAATTCTTGATATATTAAAAATAATTAATTTCAATTTATCTCATAAATTTACCGGATTGAACAATTCTATCCCAACACAAAATACATTGTCAACAATTGACTATTGTTGCCCTAATGTTCAATGAGTACACTTAATTATTGTGGGACTCTCTAAATTCACACTCGATTGTCATATATAAACTTTTTTATATATGTTCATGAAGACCTGCCCACATGTAAATCATGAGGGAAAAACTCGGCGTGTCGAACCATACAAGTTGAGGTTACAATGCTAATGTATAATTCCTCTGTCATACTTCTCATATTTAGCAAGGCTATAGTCTTACCATCAAGACCTTATCTACTCAATGTACAATATTTATCTTCATAATTATATTCTATAATAAAAATAATATTTGAAGAAAACTCTTTTCTTCAATATTATTCATAACTTTCCGGGAATATTTTCCAAGATGTTTTTTTGGAAAAAGATTTCTATAACATAATTTGAAGTATCAAGAGATAATCCAACCATATGGACCGACATATCCCAATATTGACACACATCGATCTCTATGAGCATCAGTCCAAAGCTAACATCCATCCAATGTTTAGACCATGAAAGGCCTCTGACATGCATGGTATTAATTATGGAGGATGATCGGTGTGAAATCACTCACGTTACGCAATCGCACGTATCGTTCAAGTAGTATAAATTATATCGATCCCACGAGGACTTAATACCTATGCTATTAATTTATTGAAGTTAAATTTATACAAGTATCTAAGAATTGATTGTTGTTTGGTTGGTGATTTTATCTAAAATCAAGTAAATAAAACAAAAAAAAAGTAAAGTTTAAAAGAAATCAATATTATGAAACTATGTAGGGTTGTGAATCCTTCTAATATTCTTCTAAAGATGAAGTGACTATCTTATGCTTGTGTAATATATTGATTTATTAACCTGGAACACGAAGATATGTAAAAGCCTTTGTCGATAGTAAGATGCAAACACCCAAAGTAACCTAATTAACTATATGTCTATGTTAACCAAGAAACTCTGAATTCATTAAGATTAAGTTCCAATTATGGTTACCCACGCCCAATAAGTATATGTCTATCCTGGAAAAAAATCTCTAAGGTGAGATCATGAGCTATTGAGTCTATGGCTGAAACCTAAAATCCATTCGTCAAGTTCATTTTAAGTTTACCACATCAATCTTATTAGTGGCCAATTAACAAGAAGCATTAAGTTTAAGACTCAATAAATAAACCATAACGTTACACAAGACACAAGATAAATCAACTTATAAAACCATTGATATTGGAATTCATCACAACCCTAGATATTGTATTTAGTTACAATATATACCTAGGACTACTAAAGACATAAATAAACAAAACTTCATACAAACAAGTTGAAAGCTAAATAGTAAAAATTACAATAATGAAATAAAATATTGGGGGTTAGAGGATCCACTTTTAATATTTCAAATCTAGAAATCTTCCTTATTATAATATATACATTTGCATTATATTACCAACCGACCATATAGGCAGTACCCAATTAAGTCATGTTTTAATTAATTCCAACCGACCATAAAGGCGATATCCAATTAAGTCAGGTTAAAATTAATTTAATTAAGTCCAACCGACTATAAAGGCGGTATCCAATTAAGTCAGGTTTTAAGATAATTTATATGTTATAAAATAAGGGAGATTAATATAAATTATCATAACAAAAGTCTCACCTTTCACCCCAGCAGAAAGAAGTTACCTACTCATGCTTTTAGTAAAAACAAACAGAATTTTATTACTAAAATAAAAAGAAAATACAAGAAAACTGAAATTAAAAAAATAAGATACTCTCTTCTTAGTATTCTAGAGAAATTCCCCAGAAGAACGTATGAAGAAATTCAACTGATTTAGGCCTCTATTTATAGGCTCAACAAATGGTGCGCGTCGCAACACGCCAAGTCTCCTGCATCGCGACGCGTGCTACAGTAAATGGCGGCTGAATTATTGTGTCGGCATCGCGAGGCGTGAAGGCTTAGGCGTCGCGACGCTGGCTACAGTGATGATGCAGTGATGATGTAGTGATGACGCGTGTCGGCATCGCATGATTGGCTCGGTGTCGCGACGCAGAAGTCCGACGCGTCGCGACACATGAACAGTAAATTTCCCATTTTGTTATTCTTCATCCGTTTTTCACCGTTTTAACCCCGATTTGATTCCAATGAGTCCCGATATTTTATTTATCTACAAAATAAAGACAAACACATCAAAACATTCATAAAACTCGAGAAACTACACAAAATATTAAGTAAAAAGGACGGTAAATATTGATATATTTTCCGCTTATCAGAGGATCAGTCACAAGACCAACATGGTGACTCAAGTTTAAGGACCACATTAACTTCTCAACTCGAAAGGAGAACAATTGACGGTTCTATGGAATATCTATTAGCCATTCTCAGTCAGTCAATTCAATATTCATATAACTAATAAATATTTGTATCTCTATACAAGCTTCTGCTAAGCTCATGGTTCGTTGAGACAAACCATATGTACATTACATATATAGACAATGAAATAGTCTTTTCAATCTAGTGACCGACTTTTGTCAATAGAACAAGACCAAAAATAATTTATATTTAAGAGTATGTGTGATATTTTTCAATGCCATTTGCAACTGTTGCAACTATATCACCATATTATAAACTCTCAAGTCTTTACTTATTTCATATAAAGTTTCGAGTCAAATTAAAAATTCATAACTCTTAGGTGATCTAACTCTTAAATCTACAACATAAGAATAAAAATAAGAATTTGCCGTACATTTAAATAAATAATTATGATAATGAAATATTATATTACATAAATAATAACGTAAAAAGTGAATGACGCTCAATTATCATTTCTAAATGTAAGAGTATAAAAATTAAATTTGACTTTATCCACCCTTTATTTATTAAAAAAATAGATATGACTGAGCGTATTGTGACTTGGAAAAAAATATGAATGTGATAGCTCAATATGACTGTGATTAAGGTAAATGTGATTGTGTTTATGATTGAGTTTAATGTAATTGTGAATGACTTATATGTAACTTAGTTAAAACGTGATTTACATAAAGTATGGCTTAAGAAAATATGATTGTGATTTACTTTAATGTGATTGTGATTGAGGTTAATATGATTATGTCTATGAATTAGGTCAAATGTGATTGTGTATTATAAGGATAATCATATTTTTTGAGAGCACAATAACATTTTTAAGTTTTGTATTATCTGTGATTTTTTAGGCTAATTTCAACTTTATAGACGTCTGGATTTGAGAGAGGTTTCTTGATAAAAATTATAGGTATGAATGTTAAGTATATGTGTAATTTTACGAATTATGATTTGGAGTTCGGATGAATGCAATACGAGTGTTATAATTTTCTGGTTTGACAATCACATTTTCAGGCAGTATATTATGTGCGACATAACGAATTTAGAACTAATTTCGACCTTGTAAACTTCTGAATTTGAGAGAGATTCCTTGATGATACTTGTAGATATGATTATTAGGTGTATGTAAAAATTTACACATTGTGATTTAGATTTCGGATGAAAGAAGTACGAGTGTTTAAAAATGGCTAATCGGAAATCAATATTTCTTAAAATGTAAGGTTTAATTTTGAAATTTCCCTAATGTATGGCCTAAATAACCCAAAAGGGAGTGAATTGATAAATAAAAATTCTCAAGGCTAAATGACCTCAATTTAAAAAATTTAATCCTAAACACTCATAATATTCTATTCAATCAATCAAATACTCCAAACCCTCTAACACCATCCACAAAATCAACAATCTCAACAAATAATATTTCAATTAATTTATCCAATAAATACTCAATATCATTCAATTCAATGCATATTCAAAATCTCAATAAACTAATAATCAAATGCAAAGTAAAGAGATAGAGTTAGAGAGATTATATACAAAATGATTTTACGTGGTTCCGCAGTCTCATAAACCATACATGCCTCAAATAACCTGTAAGAGCATTCATTACAACACGTGGCTTCTCAGGTGCCTATGAAATCCTTACAGTTTCTTATTTTTCGAGCTCAAAGATGGCCCAATTGGCTTACGGATGCTAATCAAACTTTTTACAATTCTTCTTCAAGGGCTTGAAGTTGACCCAGGTATTTGATACAAATAAAGTTGAGAACAAAGCTCCATCTAACACAAAAGCTCCTAATTGAGCAAGACAAACTAATTAAGCTTTTGAGTGAGCTTGATTTTGTATAAGTAAGTTAGAGCTTAAAAGGTGGTCAATATATAAACAATTTAAGAATGATTAATTAAAAGCAAAATTAGCAAATGATATATAATTTATAGATGGTTTGAAAAAATAACTATAATGCTTAAATTATGCATTGTTCGATCGATCGGACCCCTAACCTAAGGCCGATCGAAGTGCCAATATGGCATTAGCTAATGGCAAAAATTTTGCACGTTCAGTCATCTGAAAACATATGCTGTGGTCGACTAAAGTCAACTATTTTCATAATCGCAGCTATTGTTTCGCACAAACGAGTTTATGGACGATTCTGTGATCGACCGAACTTTTTGAATTATAAAAACCTTGTATTTGAGTCCCTTAAGTCGTTCTAATTAAAACCTAAATATTTTGAAATCAAATAAGTACTTTTTATCAAAATCAAAATAATTCTTTTAAGACCAAAAAACTTAAAAATAATTTTGATATTTAAGATCATCACAAGTTTGTATCATTTGATGAAAACATGTAATTTTGTAAGTTATGCACATTTAAAAAAAGATTTGATCTCTTAGATACTTATCAAGTATAATCTTACTCCAAACAAGTATTACAAGAATATAAAGAGACATACCATAATATAGTCTTCTATATCTTATACCATGTTGAGTTCCACTTGATTTTATTTGATCTTAAATTTATTTTTATACTTTATATCCATGATTTACTTGAAATGGTGCATTTATCATTATGTCCTTAATACATGATTTTGAAATCAATATAAGGTGTGAGACCTAAAAGGTCAACGAATTTTGATTTTATTTTATTTTATCAAAACATACCGATAATAATATTTGTTTTAAAAATTATAATTTGTTATCAATAATATGTATTTTTTTTTCAGAAAACACTTTATATTTATTTTTTTAAATAAAGTTAAAAAAAATTGCTCTACACTTAACGTCAAAATACAGTCTTTTGTTTTTTTATTGACCAATGATACTACTATAAATATGAAATTTCCATGTTATATTTATCTTATTTTGTAAGATGATGGACTAAATCTAAATTTTTTTATGTGTTAGGATTAAATGCAAATGGACCTTTTGATTTTGGATTAAATATTAATTGTCCCTTAAATGAAAAGTAGTGTTGTGATGTAAAGCAAAGCATTTGTAATATGATAAACAAGTCTAATAAATGTTATAATTTCAAAATCAAACGGAAGAAATTATGCAATAACTATTGTCGCACTTTTTCTTTTTCTTTTTTTTTTTAACAAGTTTAGTCTTTTACATTTATTAGAACTTTGATGTGTTATTGTCATACTGTGCAATTATGCTATTTTTAAATGTAAAAGACTAAACTTGTAAAAAAAAAAAAAGTGCGAGACTAGATATTGCATAATTTCTTCCGTTTGATTTTGAAATTATATTATTTATAAGACTTGTTTATCATATTACAAATGCTTTGCTTTACATCACAACATCACTTTTCATTTAAGGGAGAATTAATATTTAATCCAAAATCAAAGGGTCCATTTGCAGCTAAATTGCTTCTTAAGGGTACATGTATACTCAAATTATAATACTCTTACCTAGAATAAATAAAAGGACTCTAGAATTACCCTAATACATGGGGAAGATTGGGAAGATTTATATATATTAAAAAAAATATATATATCAAAATTCATCTAAATAAAGTCAATACACGCTTCTTTTTTTCTCTCAATTAACATGCCTACTCCTATCCTACTTATCAAAAGTATATATGCAAAAAAATTAATTCATCTATTTACATATTCTAAGTGAGAGTCATTCTATAATGTGAGTGTGTATAAAATTTTTATGTGAACGCATGAGATAATATATATACTATTTCGAATGTGGATCAGAGGATTTCCATCCTAAATGATATCTTACATTTTTAAGATTAATCACATTAATCTTAATACTATATTTGAATTACTACATAGCTAAACCATCCTTATAATATGATTATCCTTCTACAAGCCATAGAAAAATGTTTCATCAAGTCAAATGAGAATGAGATTGATGTGTTGATAACTTAGACTCGAGACTCACTCAATTGGCTTCTACCAAGTTGGTCATCGATACGACATGGGTTCCCATAATCTCTAGTCTCTCTCTCTCTCTCTCTCTCTCGCCCTTCTATCTTACCCCACCCCAGCCTCTATTTTCCCCTCTCTCTCACAACACAAAAAAATGTTGAAGCTTTGGAGATGGTACCAGAACTGCCTATCTGTTCATCCTCTGAAAACGCAAGTGATAAGCTCCGGTTTTCTTTGGGGTTTCGGCGACATTGCTGCTCAATACATCACTCATGCCACTGCAAAAAGCCGCCTTCAATTATCTGTGAGCTTGCCCCTTTCTTTTACATTTTTCTTTGTAAAGGGTATCTGTGGTTTGTATTATTTTGATATGAAATCCTCATTTTGTGAAATGGGTATTTGTAAAATTCTGATTTTGGCTATATTTTGCTTATGGGTTCTTGCCAAGTGAGCTCTTTTAGAATGTTACACTTAAGTTTGTATTGATTTCATGAGTGAGATTTTATATCAAATAGGTTCTTGCCATGCCATGCCAATTACTGTTTGTGCTTTTCTTAATGGTTTTACTGATGCTATAGCTATATTTGGTTAATTAATCTTGTGTTTGTTCCTTCAAGAATCGGATTGAAATTCTCTTTTTGCTTTTCATTTCTTGTAATTTATACAACAAAAGGTTTTGAGTGAATATGGATGTGTCTAGGAGTGAACATGTGTTTTAAATTGCATATAGATTTATGGTTCCACTGCTGCATGATGGTATATGAGAACCGTCCCTAGACACTATGGTATAACAAATGCTATATGGTTATCAAAAATTATGTTTGCACAACACTTTGTATTTGGGAAAAAAATTATTCCCCTTTTACCCTTTGTGTTTTTCCAAATACACATGGTTGTGCAAAGTGTTGTGCACATATCAATGAAGTAATGAAATGCTGGTACATTGTTTAAAATGCAAAACTCCAAACAATTCCCTATAACAAGTCTTGGCACTCTCTCTCGCATTATCATCAATTGTGTTTTGCTCTTTTTTCATCTTTCTGCTCTCTTGAACCCAGAAGCTGTCAGCAAATAAGTTTTTTAATGCTGAGGAGTCTGTTTTTGGTTGTCTGTTCAAATATGGATTTCTAGAATTTAGCAATGAAATGCCGCAATAGTTAACCAATATAAACTAATAAATGGTAGCTCTGCTTGACTGCAATTGCAAGAAAGAGCATTAAGATCCAAATTCAGCAATAATCATACTCGTACATAAGCAAAACAATGCACATATGTTGCATATCCTTAATTCTTGAACTGTACACCAATAGCAAGTTGGTTTGAATCATGAGTCATGACTGTTATGCATTCTTTTAGCTTGCATTTATAATTGCTATTAATCAAATTGAGCCTTTGTTGCTTGCTAAAAAAGGAGAATGGTTATCTTTTAAAGAAATATACCCTTATAGTGAACTTATAATTATATGTCAACTTCTCCAATGCGTCTTCATTATCATTGCCTTCTGGTAGACGCTGTTGCTACACTGACATTTTACTTTCTCCATTTTGTGCTGAAGCTAGTTATTTTTTGAGTATCATTGTGTTCCTTTGCACTCTTAAGCCCATAATATGTGTTTACTGTGGCAGCATGCAGATGAAAAATTCAAAGTTGACTGGAAACGGGTGGCAGTCACAAGTTCGTTTGGATTTGGCTTTGTTGGACCGGTTGGCCATTTCTGGTGAGTTTTCCGGATCCTATTTTCAGTTGCGTCAGTTAATTTTTAATTGTTTGGTGACCATTCTTTAATGTCAATATTCAATTGATAAAATTTATTCTCTGAGTTGTATGTTACTTGATTGTTCCAGATATTTTCTTTGATTAACTTTTGATAGATAGCGTGTCGGGTGCCACATAGTACACTCTGCGTATCATCTGAGATGCGTGTTTTATGAACTTTGCACACAATAAAGTGTCTGGTAAGCAACTTATGTGCCGACATACCTGCTTTTTAATTATAGGTATGAAGGCTTGGACAGACTTATAAAGCTGAAGCTTCAACTTCCTCCTAAGTCAGCACGGTTTGTTGCTACAAAAGTTGCAATGGATAGCATCATCTTTGGCCCCTTAGATTTGTTTGTGTTTTTCACTTTCATGGGATTCTCTGCTGGGAAGAATGTTGCTCAAGTGAAGGAAGATTTGAAGAGGGATTTCCTCCCAGCCTTGGCTTTAGAGGGTGGTGTATGGCCAATAGTTCAAGTTGCGAATTTCCGTTATGTTCCTGTAAGATATCAGCTCCTCTATGTTAACATCTTCTGCTTGTTAGACAGTGCCTTTTTGTCATGGGTTGAGCAACAAAAGGACGCAGCTTGGAAGCAATGGTTCAAATCTTTTCATTCTTTCGAGGAAAGAGGAGGTAAGGGTGGCTTATAGCATCTTATTTGCGATGTTGCATTCTTACCCTGTCGGCAATTATATATTGGCAGAGTTTACAGCAGAATTTGCATGTAACTTACATAGAACAACATACAACTCCGAAACATCAACTGCAGTTTTGGTTGAAAGATTTTGGGAGTGATGTAATTACATTTTTTGAGTTTTTATGTTTCACTCACTCTATCATTGAGTACACAGAATTAAAGCCTGAGATTTGGCGAGCCCCCCGCCCTTTTATATTTCGTTTGATGGATGATTGAATATGGTGTGGCTGGTTATACAAAACCATTTCGCAGCCAGCATGAATAATATTTGTAAATTTGCCCTATAGGTCAACTTGCTCTTTGGGTTTTCCCCTACGTCAAGAGAGGAATGAGAAAACGTAAGTTGACATCGACATCAACCATAAAAAGAGACCAAATCTTATAGAGGTTGATGAATCAATGATCTCATATACAGATAGTATTATGACGTTATCTGATTATGTTACCTCATATAGTGAGAAAAAAACTTTGTTTAGTTTGATTAGGTCAACTTGTTATCTATTCTACCAAAAATATTTTTCAAGATAACTTGATAAAGATATGAATTATGTGACCTCATAGTGAGAAAAAACTTTGTTTAGTTTGATTAGGTCAACTTACCATAGACCTTTTTCAGGATAACTTGATATCACATGAGAGGCTCAGTGGCATTCATGTAAAAGTCTAAAAATAAATGAACTGTGACCTCTCCCAAGTGGAACTTTTGGCTTGAAAACAGCATATACCATCAACCAAAGGCAAGGGCAAAGGTTGAAGTTAATGCTTTGAAATTGTGTACACAAAACAAATCAACTCTCAAAACTTATTGATGCCAAAAAATAGAACTATCATCAAAAAAAAATAAATAAATAAATAAATAAATTACCAAGAGAGACCCACGCAGCAGATAGCAAGGTCCTGAACCACCAAACTATATAATGAAAATGATTTTTTTAACCCTCTGAAAAACGATCCTAAAGGACTAATTGATTGTTTTGAATATAGGGTTCGGAGAAAATTGATCAACAGAAGAAATGGTATGAAACAGCAACAGCTTATCGTACTGGGATGCTAACCGCCGTCCATGGCTGCTGATTTGGAGGACAGATTTCAATAATAAGATAACTTTTTTGCTGATAATATCCCATAATCTCAACATTAGGTTTTACTTCTCTAGTATTTGCTCTTTTTTTGTTCTACAAGCTCCTTTTCCGATTGCAAATTACATAAACTTGGGGTCTGTTTGGTATAATTTTCAAATAAAGCTTTTTAAGTAAAGTTTTTATTAGTAGATGTTTTAAAAGTAGAGCTTTAGGGGGGTGTATTTAATTGAGATTTTAAAAGACTATTTATCGATAAATAAGTCCAGTAGATTTTAAAAGACATTTAGGGGGATGTATTGAATTTGGATTTTAAAAGACTATTTTAAGTTAAATAAGTCTTGTGGTATTCAATTAAGACTTTTAAATAATCTAAAAAAGTTTTGTGGTATTCCATTAAGATTTTTAGGACTTTTTAAATAGGGTGTCCAAATCCAGTGGTATTCAATCAGGACTTTAAACAAATAATAAAAAGTCTTATGGTATTGAAAAACTTGTTGATTTTGAAGGATTTTTTTATACGTGGGATTGTGTGAGACTTTTTAGTAGAAAATATAAATATCAAATCCTATAAAAAATCCCACCCAAACCCATCAGACTTTTGACAGAAGATTTTTTTGAGGCTAGAGAAGAGAAGAAAAACAGACTTATTTATCGATAAATAGTCTTTTAAAATCTCAATTGAATACACCCCCCTTAAAGAATGTAATGACTTATAAGATTTTATGAGATTTTTTTTAATAAAGATTTTTTACTTATAAGATTTTAAAAGATTTATATCATAAGAATTTGTAAGATTTGAAAGGATTACATGTAGATTTTTTGGCCAACGATTTGCAAGAACGCTGCAAGCATTTCTTCAATACAAATAAATATTGTACCTCCAAAAGTGTTTTTTCTCTAAGAATAATGCATAACTTTCGGAATACATCTGGATACAGATGTAAGAAATTTCCTTGCTATTTCCTTTGTTATTTCCTTTTCCTTTTCCTTTGTTATTTCCTTGCTCTCAATCCCCCATTTAAATTACTTCTACAACACATGTAAGAAATTATTATTTTTCAATCTCAGTGGAATCGAAGTTTGGACGAGAAAGATAAAAGTTTGTTTCGAAGCACACGATTTCTCTGCAACAAGCGTATAATGAAGAGAAGTTCTTCCAAAAATATGTGTAAAATAGATGCAACTTAAGCAAATATTTAAGGACCGTATCAATACGTTTGTTCGACAAAATATTATTGGAAAAAAAATGTATTTTCTATAAAATGACTTAGAAATTTTTTATTTCATATATTTTATTTTTTTTGATAAATGGCTTTTTTCATTAATCAAAAAATAATTTATATTCACTAAATTTTCCGTAAATATCTTATATATATATATATCGTTGAAAACCATGCGATCAAACCATTCTTTCCGGACTTGAGAGGAATAAATAATATCTCCGACGGTCTCAAATTATTTCAAAAAAGTCATACACAAGGCTAAAAATACCTTATATACGCTATAAAACAAAGAAAAAAAAACTTACAGCAAAACTCATATCACAAAATAGCTAATCGCCTAATCCAAAAACTTCCAGATCTGAAACAATCAATCGGGAAAAAAAAGGGGGTGTTGTATCACATTTGATGGTAGTAATTTACGCATCCATAGCACAAGCAACAAAGCATTATCAATAAGTTAGTGAATGACAGAGGCTATTAAGCACATCTGCAATCTGACAAGAACTTTGATTGTACATTCAATTTGCAATTTTTTGTTGGATAACTTATCTCGTACAAAAACGAAAAGGACACCGCAACCAAATATTTCAGGAATAAACCTAGATCATCAATCAAGTTTTAGAGCGAAAAGGACACAACAACCCAAATCATCAAAGTGACAGTTAAAATCGATCTATTTTTCATAAAATAAATCGTTAACACTAATTTATTATTGGGAAAAAGTTAACACTAATCTATATATTTTTCATTCACAAATAAAAATCGATCCACACATAATAAAAAATTGGAACACAAAAGTATCTTGTTCACGAAGAGTTCACAAGTCTGTTTTTCTTCTCTTCTCTAGCCTCAAAAAAATCTTCTGTCAAAAGTCTGATGGGTTTGGGTGGGATTTTTTTATAGGATTTGATATTTATATTTTCTACTAAAAAGTCTCACACAATCCCACGTATAAAAAAATCCTTCAAAATCAACAAGTTTTTCAATACCATAAGACTTTTTATTATTTGTTTAAAGTCCTGATTGAATACCACTGGATTTGGACACCCTATTTAAAAAGTCCTAAAAATCTTAATGGAATACCACAAAATTTTTTAGATTATTTAAAAGTCTTAATTGAATACCACAAGACTTATTTAACTTAAAATAGTCTTTTAAAATCCAAATTCAATACATCCCCCTTAATAAAAAAAATTTAAGTATTTAGTTGTAAGTGAAAACTTTTATTAAAAAAATATAACATTACTTTATTGGACAAGTTTTTTTTAAGTTATATTATGAAATAAATTAAATAAAGGTATTATAGACAATTTAATATTTTAAAAAAGCTTTTCAAGCTCTACTCTTAAAAGCCCAAATTTTGAGCTTTTGCTAATAGAGACAAAATAGTTTTTTTTTAATTCTCAAAAGCTCTAATTAAAATGCAACCAAACACCACCAAAAATTTAGAAAATAGATTTTAAAATTAAAAAAATAAAGAAGCTATTTTACCTCTATTCGAAATCATACCAAATCGACACTAAGACCCTTTAACAACTTAGCTAGATACAACCACTCATAATTTGCCGTGGAGTAAAATTTGATTTTCATAAAAAGTGGATAGATATTCTCCATTTTAACGAGACAAAAATAAAATTAGTCTTGATGAATAACCAACTCATATCGCACCAAACTGTTGTAAATATGAATTTAAATGATTTTTTAATTTGATTAAAAAAGAGTTACAAATTTGTTAATGATAATAGCTTTTAATTAAAAGAAATACAATTGTCTATATTATAAAGTGAAAACGTGTGTGTGGTGGCTGTTACAGTTGCCTATATTATATGTATTTAAAACGTGTGTGGTAGCTATTGCAATTGTGTTTATTGCTCTAATATTTTCTTTTGCTTTAAAACTTTTAACGTAAGAAAAAAAAAATTACAAAAAAAAAAACAATAAAAAATTAATCATTACAACATTTAAATATATTTCTCCTATATAAGCAGGCTATCTCTCTTATCTCAAGAGAGCATGTACTTTTGGTTTCTTGAGTGCTTTGCTTTTACAAAAAAAATCTTCCGTTTGTAAACTGGGAAAAAAAAACTAATCAGTCTAATCTCATCCACAAAAAACAACAACTCGATAATCCTCTTTCTCTCTGACTAAAAATCACTCTACTATTCTTCTTGTGTTTTTGAGATTTCTATCCAAATAATTTTGGGTTTGAGCATACCATGCCAAATCAACAGAGACATAATATTTTTATGAGCTTGTTTTATCCTGGGGACGTCGAGGCCGAATTACTGTTAGCACAAATTTTGGATAAAGCCGCGAAACGTCTTAAAGAGAGCGACCTAATCTGACTCAACCCAGTTTTAATTTTATTTTTCATGGTGAATGATAATATTATTCTCTTTTCTAAATTGTTCCAACAATTTTAAGATAATTTATATCTGCCATGTCTGTTGTTTTTGCTATGTCTTTTGAATTGGTTGTTGCTAATGTTGATCTAAGCAAACCTTTCCGTTTTATGGGATTTTATTTTAAGAGATGGAGATTATAAATGTTATTTTTCTTAACAATTAAAAAACTAGCTTCTCTTTGTACCTCAGAAAAACATGTTTTACCCAATGACCCTACTGTTGGCCAGAATAAGGAAAATGTTACTTGGATAGAAAATGACTTTTTGTTCAAAATTTTTATATTTAATGTGTAACATCCTCGATCCGGAAGATGTTACTGGCATGGAATATGCCGTACTATCCCCTGAGCCACTGACTTTCTAACTGTGAAACTCATCTCATGTATAACTCATGCACGGGACCGTTGCCAAACTTATCATCATAAATACATAATGCTTTTTAACTAAATACTCAAATTCATTTCACATCTTAACTGTAATAATGAACACTCATAACTCTTTTGCATGTGTATGCTTTACTAAACAGATTATATATTACATGACATCCTCTGACACCGACTGTACTGAACTCTGACTCGACCTGGTGGACCAAACCCTCGAATGACTGCAATCAGTATCCATCCTCTCGAGCTCGTCCTCCGGGAATACCTGCAAAATAGAGAAACTGGGAGTGGGGGTTAGACCTTTTGTACGATCTAAGTGAGTGGATGATTTGAAACAAAAACTGAAATACTATTATGAAAATACTTGGTTCTAAAACCAAAATTCTCCCAGGAAACAGTCTTATATGAAAACTTTTTCTTGTCTGCAAAATCTGAACTCTTTTTCTGAAAATCTTATCTGAAAACTCTTTTTGTAAAACTTATCTTTTCTAGAAGTCTCTTATAAAACTGTTGTTTTTGAAAATTTTTATTTCTAGAAAATCTATCTCTGGAAAACTAACTCTGAAATATGTATCTGAAAACTGTTTCTGAAAACTGATATTTGTCTCTGAAAACCTGATGTATGGGGGCGTTACGTATTGTCGTCCCCCCATACGCCTAACTAGAGCCAGGAGTGTAAATCCATGACTTTGGGGCGTTACGTATCGTCGTCCCCCAAAACATGTCACTACTGTCTCTGAAACTAGTGGTCTTGGGGCGTTCCGTATAGCCGTCCCCCAAGCCACTGAACTAGAACTGGAGGTGCAGATCTATGCTACCCTCTAAGCTTTGAAATTAGGATCTAGGGGTATCTGTCATCCCTATTCCTGAATAAGGATCTGAGGGCGTTACGTATCGCCGTCCCCACAGTCCTATACATGTGCACATGTCCTCTCCGTCAATTCCATATCCATGACAAGTTATATACTGAGGTAGGTTTTTGCCCCATGCCTCGGAAATCATAAAATCATACTTTGAAAACATCTCTTTTTCTAAATCATTTCTCAATCTATGCTCAATCAAAATATTATTAAAAGTGAACTTGGCTAACGCCCTAAAAACGAGAAAGTAAGTCTGATATTTAAAACAGTCATAATATAAAATCAACTTAAGAAAAGAATATCCACTCACTAATTTGGAATCTGGCTGGCATTACCCAATTGCTTAAGGAAACTTTGATTCCTGCAATGATCTATAATTGATAACCTTGATTAGAAAGTGGGCTGGGGAATATTTTCCGAATTAAACTAAATTTATTCACTCAAATACTTTTATTGAGATTTTAAGGCATATCGTAGTTATATCATGATGTAATATGTATGTTGGGGTTGGTGCTCAGAGCGCCAATTCCCGGTTGTATTTCTTTATGAATATTTCTGTAAAACGTTATTATTATGAATAATATATGTAGTTTCTATAATATAACGTATCTGTTAATATGGTAAAGACGTAATGACCTTGGAATGACTAGTCATGATGCTGTTGCAAAAGCGTCGTAACTGACATTGAGTTGTATCATGACGTTGTCATTCTCAGACAATTCCTGGTCAAGATTTACACTACTTGGTCAGTATAGTAAACCCGTTGAGACCGGTATATATCGTATACTAGAATATATGATTCCAATGGTTTCTCAATGAACCATAAGTCTTGGAGACTAGTATAGACGTGTAGGTGTTTATAGCGGATAAATATTGAACGACTCACCGATGATTCATAATGGATAGTACACAACGTCAATAAGAATCTTATCGGGTTGAGTCGCACTTGTGATTCTTCGACTTGAGATACCACTGTGGGCACATGAGACATCTTCCACACTTAGATGGCAGTCACGTCACCGATCTATTTAGATCAAACCTCCACATGTTCGTTGGGTGTGGATAGATCCTCAAGGTGTCATGTGTGTATTGAGATAGGATCCGTCAGTTCTGTATATCAGAGCATAGGTAGTCCATATGATTAGCAATCAGATAAAAACCATGGGCCCGGGGTACAGTTTAGAAGCTAGTTCTAAATGTTCTTTTTGAGATTGCTAATAGAGACGTCGACGGGATAATCCCCATAGATATTTGACGTTAACATCTATATCTCTGGGATATATCCGGATACCTGTGACAGAGGAATTATACATTTACCATGACCTCGACCTGTATGATTCAGCAAGTTTATATGTAATCCTCATAATTTACGGGTGGATAAATTATGGACACGAAATTGGATTTCATGACGGATATGCCTGAATCTAGAGAGTCTCACTAATGAAATATACTCGTAGAGCACTATGGCAACATATATAAATAATATTGATTATTTATAAAGTCGTTTAAAGGTTAAACGCAAAATACATGTGTAGGGACCCGATAATCATTTCCTTAATTTTTGTGTATTTATATTTAATGTTAGATTAATTCAAATACACGTTAATTAATTGTCAAATTGAGATATTTGACCAATATCATAAATATATATGTATTTTATATTTATTGTAAATATAATACATATATTTAATATATTTGTATTTAATTAATTAATTAATTATTTAATTGTTAAATGATTAAATTAATTAAAGTATGAATATTTTAAGTTATGATATTTCATTGAATGACTTAGTTGCAATTGTTGACTTGTTTGAATTATTCATTAAAGGTGTAATGATCAATTTAACAAGTTGGCAAGTTGAACTTTAATGAAACAAAAAATAAATATCTTGATATTTTGTATACACCAAATTCGGCCATGTGCTAATGTTGGAAGTATAAATTGTTTTGTTTTCATTTAGGGTTTCAAAACTTGTAAAACCTTTACCAAAACTCCATTAAAAGTAAGGGTGGTAGAAAAGCCCGAAGCCCGGCCCGGCCTGGGTGGGCTTTGGCCCGGCCCGGGGTATAACGGGCCCGGGCTTAAAATAAATAAATAAATATTTTAATTTATAAAATATATAAATTTTTATAATAAATTTTTTATATTTATAATTTTTTATAATAAAAAAATCGGGTACGGGCTTAAAATAAAAAAATAAATATTTTAATTTATAAAATATATATATTTTTATAATAAATTTTTTATATTTATAATTTTTTATAATAAATTTTTTATATTTATAATTTTTTATAATAAAAAAATCGGGTACGGGCTTAAAATAAAAAAATAAATATTTTAATTTATAAAAAATAAATATTTTAATTTATAAAATATATATATTTTTATAATAAATTTTTTATATTTATAATTTTTTATAATAAAAAAATCGGGTCTGGGCTTAAAATAAATAATTAAATATTTTTATTTATAAAATATATATTTATATAATAATTTTTTTATTATAATTAAAAAATCAGGCCCGGGCCCGGCCCGAGCCCGGCCCGATGACAGCACGGGCCCGGGCCGGGCTTTGATAAGCCCGGCCCGAACCCGGCCCGTTGCCATCCTTAATTAAAAGAAAGAGAAAGAAGCTTGAGACAAAGAAAAGAAAAACAAAGAAAAAACTTGGATATAAGTAAGTATTTACAATCTTCCATTAGAGAGAAAAATGTTCCTCTTGTTGTGGGCTCCATCTTGTGATTTTCTTATGTTTTTACATTCTTTATTATTTGTATTTTTGGAGGATGGAAGTTTTGGAATGGGTTGAGCATGTATAAAATTCAAAGGATGCTTCTAATGTGTTAATAAGCATACTTTTGATAGTTTGAGAAACTTGTTGCTAATCTAGAGTTATTGACCCACTCTTAAATGACCTAGATTTGTTCTATAGTTGTTTCATTGTGGCGAGGCTTGATTGTAATGGAAGAAATATGATTGAAGTATTGGATTTAACAAATTTGGTCTAATTTGTCCAATTTGAAGAAATTGAAAAATTAGGGTTTGAGACCACTTCCAAATTTGGGGCTTTTCATTTATGTTGTGTATTTGGCTGTTTATATGATACATACAAAATCTTATTATGTTGATTGGATTTCATTTGGATGTGTTTTGAACATTGAAAATGCAAAATGCACACTTTGTACATATATAGGAGCTCACGGCAATTTGGGCAAAATTTGGGGTTCATGTTGCAATTTGATTTTTGATGTGTATGACATGTTAAAATCATCTTAGAAATGATTTAGAATCATCCAAAATCGTTTCGAACAATTTCGGATTAAAATGAACAAAATGCAATGTTTAGGGGTAATTCGGTAATTGTACAAAAATTTGATTTATTTTGCAATTTTTCATAATTTGATAATTGGGTAATTAAATAAATAAGTTTATTTAATTAATCCGAGAAAAATTTTTGAAATCGGAAAATTTTGATTTTCCACTATTCCGATGCGTTATCGGATTTCCGCAATAATACCCCTTCAAAATGGTATCAGAGCGAGTCTGATTCTAGGCCCCCTAATATGATTAGCCCTTTAATTCAATGTTTAATCATGTTTTCTTAACTTTATACATGCATGTTTTAATCTAATTTGATTAGATTTAGGGTGTATGACACTTAGCGAAAAATCCCTAATTAATAAGGTTTAAATGTAATTATATATTTGATGCATGTTTTGTGGTCCGTCTTGTCAATACGGTATATAAATATTTCTCCGTGACTACATCCAAGACCGTGCCTCTACTGTGAGGGTGTAGCCGATAGAGATTTATTTATACCGGATGTATATAAGATACTAGATAAATTCAAGCGAAAGCGGAATCCTGAACGTGCCCTAGCTGTCAGGGTTACGCAAGTAACTTGAGTTTATCATTGATGAGTTTAACCTTGGTACGTCTCCTTGTGGGCATGCCTTAGCAGCGACATCGAGAAACGACCAGGACCGGAAACCCATGAGTCACTAGTGAGTGATTGACAAATGAGTTGTCTACCTGATGAATATACGTAGGCGAGACCGTGCCTCTGCTGTGAGCTGAAATATATTCACGGGATCCACTTTTCACTATTTATATTTAATTTAATTATTAAATCTTTGTATTCTGTTTGGGGATTACAATATTGCATGATTTAGTGGGAGTGACATTTTTAGATTAAAAATCCATTATCTAGTTTATGCTTTTGATATTATATGAAACTGCTTAATATCTGCTAACCGTTTTTCGTAATCTATATGATAGATTTGCGATGGCGGCATTTTCACTAATCAGTTTGCGCGTATGCTTGATGCGAACAAACTCAAAGGAGCTGATAACTTCGCCGATTGGGAATTGGATTTGAGGATTGTCCTCGACTCCGAGAAGTTGGGATATATTCTTGAGGGTCCACTGCCCCTTGCTGTGGCAGATGATGCTACACCGAAAGAACGCAAAGTCTTCCAAGCTTGGAAGGATGATGATTTAAAAGTTAAATCATACATCTTAAGTTCGCTTTCACCGGGGCTCAAGAAACAATACTATGGCATGTCAGATGCGTATAATATGATGACTCGATTAAGACAATCGTTTGAGAACCAAGAACAAGTTGTTGTTCATAAGGTCGCAATGGAATTGTTCCATGCGCGGTTGGATGAGGGGCAAGCTGTTAGCCCACATGTTCTTCAGAAAAATTATTTATTTAATTATCCAATTATCAAATTCTGAAAAATTACACAAGAGATCAAATTTCTTAGTAATTACCGAATTGCCCCAAAACTTTGTAAATTGATTATTTTAGCCCAAAAATTATCAAATATAATTTTGGATGATTCTAAATCATTTCTAAAATGTTTTTCAACACATCTAATGCATCAAAATCAGATTTCACACAAATCCCCAATTTTTAGTCTAATGCCGTGAGCCACCCAAATTTTTTAATTAATTACAATTTGTTCCCTTTAGTTCAAAACATGTCAAGATCAAATCCAATCAACCTAAAGTTTTACATGCATCATATTCATACCATAATACATCACATATATGAAAAGCCCCAAATTTGGAATGGGTTATGAACCCTAATTTTTCAATTTCATCAAATTGTCCAATTTCACCAAATTTACAAAATCCAACACTTTAATCCATTCAATACTTCACCAATCAAGCCTCACCACTTTGAAACAACTCTAGAACAATTCTAGGTCACCAAGGAGTGGCTTACTAAATCTAGAATGGCAACTTTGATTTTCTAAAATCAAAAGTAAGCTTTAAAACAAGTTTAAGCTCACTTACATGCATCAATCTTTCACACAAGTTCTTAACCAATAAAACAAAAACTATAAGAAGAGGGATAACATCAAAGCATCACAAATTGAAGCTAAGTATGTTAGAAACATTTTTCATGTTGGAGGAATTGAAAGAAAACTTACAAATGCTTAAGATTTCCAAGGTTTTCTTCTTTTCTCCAAACCTTTTCTCTCAACCACTTTTGTGTTCTATTTTGTGTATATGAACTTCTCTAACCCTAAAAGCTGAAACAAAAAAAATATATACTCACAAATTTAAGCCTTGGCCGAAATTGGTAAGTAAAATAATATCTAGATATTATTTTTGTTTCATTTAATTTTTGCTTTATCAACTTGCATTCTAAATCATTACACCTTTAATGAATTATTCAACAAGTCAACAATTGCAAATTAATAATATAACAATAATATTTATTTTAGGGTTTTGGCCGAAATTAAAGAAAATAAAGGAAAAATGGATATTTTCAATTTTAACAATTAAAACAAATATCCAAGGAAGTCAAATTCAATTTGACAACCTTTTCCTTTAATGTAAAGTCAAACATTTACACTTATAATCATTTCGTAACTTTATCATTTGGTGAGATATTTATATTTTAATTATATTAATCATTTAACAATTAAATAATTAAATAATTAATTAAATACAAATATCTCAAATATATGTATTATATTTACTTTAAATATCTCAAATACATATATATAATGATATATGTCAAATACCTTTATTTGACAATTTATTAATGTGTATTTAATAATATCATATATTAAAAACAGATACACATTAATTAGGAAATGACGGTTCGGCCCGTTTGCATGCATCTTTCGTTTAACGTTTAAACGATTTATAAATAATCACCATTATTCATAAAAGTTGCCCTAGTGCTGTACGAGTATATTTCATTAGTGAGACTCTCTAGATTCAGGTATATCCGTCACAAAATCTAATTTCGTGTCCATAATTTACCCACCCGTAAATTATGACGACCACAGATAAACTAGCTGAATCATACAGGTCGAGATCATTGCATACGTATAATCCCTCCGTCACAGGTATCCGGATAATACCAGAGATATAGATGTAAACGTCAAATCTCTATAGGTATTATCCCATTCGACGTATCTATTAGCAATCTCTAAATAACATTCAGAACTTACTTCCGAAGTATACTGTGGCCACAGATTTAACAGACTGCTAATCATATATGGACTACCTATGCTCTGTACACAGAACTGACGGATTATATCTTGATACACACAGGTAGGGGTGTGCAAAATATCCGCTTAACCCGCCGACCCGTCCAATCCGTAACCGACCCGCTCGCCATGTGCGGGTCATTAAGTTAGGTGGTTTGGGTTGGGTGGGTTAGATCCCAAAATTGCGGATTGGATTGGGTTACAGATTGAAAAATTGTCAACCCGCTATAACCCGACCCGCCCGCTTAATTAATAATTTTACATACATAAGAAAATATATATATATATTAGTTGAAATTGTTAAGTATTTAAAGTTAATCAATTCACCTAATAAATTTTTACAGCTAATCAATCATCAATTCCCTAAACAAAACCGGCCTTCAATTCACCTAATATTGTGTTGGAATTGAGAATATTCAATGAAATATACCTTTAGTTTTTTGTTTGAATTAGTTATATTTTGAGATTATCAAACAAATTGTAATTTGTGATAATTAAAAAAAAATGTTAATGCCAACCCGCCTAACTCGTTGAGTTGAAACCGCCAAAATTTGTAACCAATCTGCCGGATTTAGACTTTAGTGGGTTGGTGGCAGATTGGAATTTTCTCAACCCGCTAGTGACGGATTGGATAGAAATATTGGCCTTTACCCGCCCAATCCAACCCGCGCACACCCCTACACACATGATATTCTGAGGATCGGTCCACACCCAACGAACAGGCAGAGGTCTGATGTAAATAGATTGGTGACGTGACTGCCATCTAAGTGTGGAGGATGTCTCATACATTCACAGTGGTATCTCAAGTCGAAGGACCACTATGCTACTCAACCCGAGAAGATTCTTATTGACGTTGGTGTACCATCCATTAAGAATCTTCGATGAGTCGTTCAGTGTTTATCTATTATAAACACCTACACGTCTATACGAGTCTCCCTAGACTCATGGTTCATTGGGATAAACCATCGGACCAAGTCTCGATATACGACATGTACTGGTCTCAATGGATTTGACTAACCGACCCGTGTTAGTGAATTTTGACCATGAACTATATTTGATAATATACATTTAACAGTGACACTTCCCAATGTCAATTACAAACTACCTTTGTAACTGTGTACTGCATTATATATTATCGGGCCTTTGTCTAATATATACATATCACTAAACCACATTTAGTTTCAATCTAATAGTAATTAGATCGAATACGTATATAAAAACAAGAGGTGTAACCACTAAGTAAGTAATATTATGGAAAAAGGGGATGTTCGTATTCATGAATCTGACATAAATACGGTCCGGATTGGCGCTCTGAGCACCAACCCCAACAGAAAAGGAAGAAGAAGAATGGTCTCGGTCCTCAACCACAAGCAAAGATAGCAAAGCCTAAGAGGGCTTCTGAAGACAAGTGCCATCACTGCAGCAAAGTCGGGGACTGGAAAATGAACTGTCCTGACTACATTGCCCAGCTGAGGAGTAAGAGAGCGTCGACATCAGGTACATTTATTTTTCCAGTTATTGATTTATCTTTGGCTTGTGAAGCCGTTACATCCAGCTGGATTTTAGATTCTGCTTGTCCCATTCACATTTGCAATTTGTTGCAGGTGCTGAAGGAAAGTAGAAGACTGAAGCCTGGAGAGATGCAGTTACGATTCGGGAGTGGAGACTATCTGGATGCAGTTGCAGTGGGAGTATGCGAGATCTCATTGCCGAATGGGACACTTTAGTTTTGTTATATGACTGTCATTTTGTACCTGAATGTGTAGCTAATATTATATCACTTTTTGTATTGGATACAGAAGGCTTTCGAATTAATATTAAGAACTGTTCTTTGTATTTATATGATAAAAGTAATATTCAAATCCTTTGTTGTCCAAACCAGCATGGTCATTATACATTGCAAACTTCAAAATATATTTTAAATACTGGAGTTAATAAACGTAGTTTACCTATAATTAATAATACTGAACTTTGGCATATGCGGCTGGGTCACATATGCGTTAAACGCCCTACCCAATTGGTTAGGAATGGTTTGATACCAGATCTCACCATTGAATCCTATCCAACTTGTGAATCGTGTATTCAGGGTAAGATGACCAAAGCCCCATTTTCTGGTGTTGGACACCGCGCCACTAACTTACTAGAACTCGTACATTCTGATGTTTGTGGTCCACTAAGTCAGACTGCTCACAGTGGTTATTCGCACTTCGTTACCTTTACCGATGATCTGTCACGGTACGGTTATGTCTATTTAATACGACATAAATCGGAAACCTTTGAAAAGTTCAAAGAGTTCCGAAATGAAGTAGAAAAACAAACTGGTCAATATATTAAATGCATTCGATCCGATTGAGGCGGAGAATATATGAGCAATGAGTTCATGGATTATATGAAGGAGAATGAGATTCTCGCTCAATATACTCCTCCAGGTACTCCACAACACAATGGAGAGTCTGAGAGGAGAAATCAGACTTTATTGGATATGGTCCGATCAATGTTGAGTTTCACAGATTTTCCCTATTACTTATGGGGCTACTCTATTTTAATAGCTGCACATCTTTTGAATAAGATTCCTTCAAAAGCTGTTCCTATGACTCCGTATGAGATATGGTTTGGTAGGAGGCCAAATCTTAGTTACATTAAGGTTTGGGGTTGTCCTGCTTATGTCAGGGTGACTCAGCAAGATAAGCTTTCGCCTCGAGGGTAAAAGTTTAGGTTTGTCGGATATCCTTCGAATATGAGGGGATATCTGTTCTATGATACCGAGCATCGAAATGTGTTCGTAGCTCGCTTCGTAAAATTTCTAGAAGTAGAATTTTTGTCAGAAGGTGGTAATCATAGACAGGTTGAACTTGATGAAGTCCAACCTGAAAAAACGAACCAACGGAAGAACCTGAAGTTCAAGTAGATGAATGACCTTCAACACACACACTCCGTAGGTCAGAAAGGGTATCTAGACCTCATGAACGCTTGTATTTGATACAAGAAAAGAGTCTAGATGTTCTCTTAGTAGAAGAGACTGATCCTTTCACCTATAGAGAATCGATGTTAGACATCGACTCCGTGAAATGGCAAAGTGCCATGAAATCCGAGATAGACTCAATGCATGAGAATCAAGTTTGGGACTTGCTTCCGCTTCCCGAAGGAATTGTTCTTATCGATTGTAAATAGGTTTACAAGAGAAAGCGAGGGCCTGACGGTATGGTTGAAACTTACAAGGTCCGACTAGTAGCAAAAGGTTACACGCAGTGACCTGGCGTCGACTATGATGAAACCTTTTCACCAGTAGCAATGCTTAAGTCTATTCAGATTTTGCTTTCTATAGCTGCATATCATGACTACGAGATTTGGCAAATGGATGTCAAAACGGCTTTTCTAAATGAATTTCTTGATGAAGAAATCTATATGGAACAGCCGGAAGGTTTTGCGTCCAGTGAAAACTCGGGTATGGTGTGTAAGCTTAAGAAGTCCATTTATGGACTTAAACAAGCTTCACGAAGTTGGAATCTTCGATTCGACGAGATTATTAGATCGTCTGGTTTTCTCAAGAATTCGGAAGAATCCTGTGTGTATCAGAAGGCCATTGGGAGCATGGTCATATTTTTAGTCTTATATGTTGATGACATCCTAATCATTGGGAATGATTTAGGTATGTTACAAAGCGTCAAAGCGTACCTTTGTAAGAATTTCTCCATGAAGGACCTGGGAGAAGCTTCCTATGCTTTAGGGATAAAACTCTCTAGAGATAGACAAAGGAAGCTGATTGGGTTATCCCAATCAACGTACATAGATAAGATCTTGGAACGGTATAATTTTGGTAACTGTAAGACAGCAAACATACCATTCAGACATAGGATTCATCTTTAAAAGAAGATGAGTCCACAAACAGAAGATGAAAAGGTTAGAATGTCTAACCAACCTTATGCTTCGTGTTTGGGTAGCATAATGTATGCCATGTTATGTACAAGGCCTAATATCAGTTTCGCTGTTAGCGTAACTAGTCGATATCAGTCCAATCCAGGTAATGAACATTGGATGTCCATTAAACATATCCTGAAGTATCTAAAAGGTACTAAGGATAAGTTAATAATTTATGGAGGAAACGAACTGCAAGTTAACGGGTATACGGATTCCGATTTCCAATCGGATCCCGATGATAAAAAGTCTACATCTGGATTCGTATTTACCCTTAATGGAGGTGCAATTTGTTGGAAGAGTTCCAAACAAGGATCAACAACAGATTCCACCTCTAAGCGGAATATATTGCAGCTTCTGAAGCTGCAAAAGAGGCTGTGTGGATAAATAACTTTATCACATAATTGGGAGTTGTCCCAAGTATCAAGAATGTGATTCCGTTATACTGTGATAATACCGGAGCCATTGCGCAAGCAAAGGAACCGAGGGCGCATCAGAAGTCGAAGCATGTGGAACGCAAGTACCATATCATTCGAGAGATTGTGTCGCGAGGGGATATTATTGTGTGTAAGTTACCGAGTGAAGATAATGTAGCAGACCCGCTAACG
Source organism: Zanthoxylum bungeanum (assembly GCA_019454045.1). Taxonomy (NCBI): domain Eukaryota; kingdom Viridiplantae; phylum Streptophyta; class Magnoliopsida; order Sapindales; family Rutaceae; genus Zanthoxylum; species Zanthoxylum bungeanum. Next base: position 137,327 of record SKCR01016406.1, on the reverse strand, counting down.
AAGGCCATACCTCCGAAGTTGTTTGATAAACACGTCGAGTTGATGGGTATTAGATACAATCATTTTTGGTACTAGAGCAAGTGTGAGTTTTTGTTTGGGTTGGTTCTCAGAGAGCCAATTCCCGGTTGTATTTCTTTATAAATACTTCTGTAAAACGTTATTATTATGAATAATATATGCAATTTCTATAATATAATGTATCTTTTAATATGGTAAAGACGTAATGACTAGTCATGATGCTGTTGCAAAAACGTCGCAACTGACATTGAGTTGTATCATGACGTTGTCATTCTCAGACAGTTCCTGGTCAAGGTTTACACTACTTGGTCAGTATAGTAAACCCGTTGAGACCGGTACATATCGTATACTGGAATATATGATTCCAATGGTTTATCAATGAACTATAAGTCTTGGAGACTAGTATAGACATGTAGGTGTTTATAGCGGATAAACACTGAAAGACTCACCGAAGATTCATAATGGATGGTACACCAACGTCAATAAGAATCTTATCGGGTTGAGTAGCATTTGTGATTCTTCGACTTGAGATACCACTGTGGGCACATGAGACATCTTCTACACTTAGATGGCAGTCACGTCACCGATCTATTTAGATCAGACCTCCTCCTGTTCGTTGGGTGTGGATAGATCCTCAGGGTGTCCTGTGTGTATTAAGATAGGATCTGTCAGTTCTGTGTATCAGAGCATAGGTAGTCCATATGATTAGCAATCAGATAAAAACCATGGGCCCGTGGTACAGTTTAGAAGCTAGTTCTAAATGTTCTTTTTGAGATTGCTAATAGAGACGTCGACGGGATAATCCCCATAGAGATTTGACGTTAACCTCTATATCTCTGGGATATATCCGGATACCTGTGACGGAGGAATTATATATTTGCCATGACCTCGACCTGTATGATTCAGCGAGTTTATTCGTGATCGTCATAATTTACAGGTGGACAAATTATGGACAAGAAATTGGATTTCGTGACGGATATGCCTGAATCTAGAGTCTCACTAATGAAATATACTCGTAGAGCACTAAGGCAACATATATAAATAATATTTATTATTTATAAAGTCGTTTAAAGGTTAAACGTAAAATACATATGTAGGGACCCGATAGTCATTTCCTTAATTTTTGTGTATTTGTATTTAATGTTAGATTAATTCCAATACACATTAATTAATTCTCAAATTGAGATATTTGACCAATATCATAAATATATATGTATTTTATATTTATTGTAAATATAATACATATATTTAATATATTTGTATTTAATTAATTAATTAATTATTTAATTTTTAAATGATTAACTTAATTAAAGTATGAATATTTTAAGTTATGATATTTCATTTAATGACTTAGTTGCAATTGTTGACTTGTTTGAATTATTCATTAAAGGTGTAATGATCAATTTAACAAGTTGGCAAGTTGAACTTTAATGAAACAAAAAATAAATATCTTGATATTTTATAAACACCAAATTCGGCCATGTGCTAATGTTGGAAGTATAAATTATTTTGTTTTCATTTAGGGTTTCAAAACTTGTAAAACCTTTACCAAAACTCCATTAAAAGAAAGAGAAAGAAGCTTGAGACAAAGAAAAGAAAAACAAAGAAAAAACTTGGATTTAAGTAAGTATTTCCAATCTTCCATTAGAGAGAAAAATGTTCCTCTTGTTGAGGGCTTCATATTGTGATGTTCTTATGTTTTTCCATTCTTTATTCTTTGTATTTTTGGAGGATGGAAGTTTTGGAATGGGTTGAGCATATATAAAATTCAAAGGATGCTTCTAATGTGTTAATAAGCATATTTTTGATAGTTTGAGAAACTTGTTGCTAATCTAGAGTTATTGACCCACTCTTAAATGACCTAAATTTTTTCTATAGTTGTTTCATTGTGGTAAGGCTTGATTGTAATGGAAGAAACATGATTGAAGTATTGGATTTAACAAATTTGGTCTAATTTGAAGAAATTGAAAAATTAGGGTTGGAGGCCACTTCCAAATTTGGGGCTTTTCATTTATGTTGTGTATTTGGATGTGTATATGATACATATAAAATATTATGTTGATTGGATTTCATTTGGATGTGTTTTGAACATTGAAAATGTAAAATGCACACTTTGTACATATATAGGAGCTCACGGCAATTTGGGCAAAATTTGGGGTTCATGTTGCAATTTGATTTTTGATGTGTATGACATGTTAAAATCATCTTAGAAATGATTTAGAATCATCTAAAATCATTTCGAACAATTTCGGATTAAAATGAACAAAATGCAATGTTTAGTGTTAATTCGGTAATTGTACAAAAATTTGATTTATTTTGCAATTTTTCATAATTTGATAATTGGGTAATTAAATAAATAAGTTTATTTAATTAATCCGAGAAAAAGTTTTGAAATCGGAAAATTTTGATTTTCCACTATTCCGCTGTGTTACCGGATTTCCGCAATAATACCCCTTCAATGTATACACTGTTGGGGAATTTGTTGAAGGAAATGGGTCTAACCCGTGGATATCAAGTATGGGTGTAATTTTAAATTTTTTAATGAAATACTATATACCATTACGAGTGTATAGGAAAAAACCGGGCCTGAACCGGAGTCCGAAAACTCCAGAACGAAGCAAAACAAAATCAGCACGCGCACTGTGCGCACAATCAGGTTTGAATCCTTTTTTTTTTTTTTTTGCATTTCATTAGTGAGCTCAAGGAATTAGGGTATTTTACTCTAATTTCTTCCGGCTCTCCCTAAACACTTCAAAAACACCCAAAATTAATTTTTAACATCAAAACCAACATCAACACATGTTATAGAATAAAAATCAAGTTTTTCAAAATATCAAATATTTTTACAAAAGCATAAATTTATTCTAAATACGCACTTGGATAAATTTTGAATCCAATACACAAACCAAATTAGAAGCCCAATAAGAAATGTCTCGTGAATAATTTTAGGTCACCCAAAGGTGGTCAAGTGATTCTAGAATAGTATCCATAGCTCTAAGTTTTAATCTAGAGTCCCAAACTATAATTTTATGTTTATGTCTAACATAAATATTTTGACCTAATTACAATCATATTGTGTTTATACTTGCAAACCATCCTAATACAATTTATTAGCCTTTTTCAAGATTAAACTATGTGATCATGCATCTAATACATAATTCCCAACTTAAGAGAATTTCAAACTTACCTAGCAAGCTTGATGCAAGATCCAATCTACTTCTTCTTTGTTGAAATTGTTGGAGAACCTCCAAGGTGTCCAAGCTTAACTTCAAGATCCAATCTTGATTTCCAATGCTAGCAAGCTTCATTTCAAGATCCAATCTTGATTTCTCATAGATGAAATGTTATAGAAACCTCACAAGCTTTTCTAAACATTTCTCTAACTTAGGCTAATTTCTCTAAGAATTTACTTGTACTTGTAATTAAAACATTCCCAAAGCTTGTTATTTATAGCAAAACCTAGGTAATTTTTAAATAATAAAATTTGTAATCAACTTTTAAGTAGGCTTAATCTAATTTGTCCAAATATGTATAGTTAGGTGTGACTAATCTCCATTGTCTCCCACTTTAATTTAATCCAATTAAATCAAAACAAGGATTAGGAAATGGATTAGTTAAATGTTTGCCACCTTGATTTAATTGGATTAAATCAAGCCAAAACCACATATTATTACATACTTACAATTACCATAATATCCTCAAATGGTATAGATAATTATGATTTTACAATTAAGCCCTTGTGTAATTATTGAATTAATCCAATTAGGTCAAAGTAAATAACCAATGTTATCCAATAACACTTGATTATCTAGTTAATTATTATAATATCGAATATTATATTTTATCAAAATTAATCGGCTACCCGAGTGCTCAATGAGTACACTTCATATTGGGACTCTCTAAGTTCAGACACGTTCGTCATATAATCCTAGCTAATATGTACGCAATTCGGCCACCTCCGAATTCACGAAGAACACGAACGACCTTTCTGATCTATACAAGTCGAGGTTATCACATATGTCTAATAATCCCTCCGTCGTAAGCTATCCGAGTTATGCTTAGGAAACATAGAATATACCGTCAAGTTTCCAAAGCGAACATCTCATGTCGTCATGTCCACGATTCTTCATAACTGATGCGATCCACCCCAGGCTATCGATTTGGCCAAAGACTTAATAATCGTGAATTTACTCACATGGATACCTAAACCTCTTATGGTACACATACGGGCCGAAAGATCCTATCTTGCTTCGCACTTGATTACTGAGTGCATCGGTTCATACCCAACAAACATCTAGAGGTTAGACCATGAAATGTTTTTGACATACATGATATCAAAGTGTGGAGGATCTCACACAAAATCAATGTTATCATATAGTCAAAGGATTACAAATGCTACTCGACTCGAGAAGATTCATATTGATGGTGGTGTGTACTTCTAACTATTAGGAATCACCTATGAGTCATTCAGTATTCGCTTTAACGAATACCCACATGTCTATACGAGTTTCCAAAACTCATGGTACATCGGGTTAAACCATTGGAACTCCAATTCCAATATACGACATGTGCTAGTCTTCTAGGTTATAGGAATTCGACCGTATTCCAAAATCAACGACTAGGAATATTTACTTTAAGAATAGTTTACACCTAGTGTCAAGACTATTCTAAGGTCGATGTCATTCTTAGCATATCTATACATCAATCTAATACGCATAATGACAATACCATTAATAAGATATGAAATGAAAATATAGTTATTTTATTAATAAGTAATAAAATGTACAATTCAGATTGACACTCCAAGCACCAACTCCATCAAACTCTTACTTGCTTAGTGCCAATTTGGATGGTACCGTAGTCCCATCTCCTCCACATGTCTATCGAATATCTTAGGAGGTAAGGCATTTGTAAGCGGGTTTGCTATGTTATCTTGTCCTTGAACCTTTAAGACCACTATGTCTTTTTGTTCAATAATCTCTCAAATTACACGGTATTTCCTTTCCACGTGTTTAGACTTGGAATGCGCCCTCGGCTCCTTAGCCTACGTGATGGCTCTGTTATTATCACAGTACAATGGGATCGAATCCACAATGCTAGGCACAACGCCAAGTTTTGTGATAAAATTTATAATCCAAACAACTTCTTTCGCAGCTTCTGAAGCCGCTATAAATTCTGCCTCAGTGGTGGAATCAGCTGTTGAGCCTTTCTTTAAACATCGCCAACTAACAGCACCATCGTTAAGGGTAAATATGTATCCTGATGTAGATTTTCTATCATCTTGATCTCACTGGAAGTCGGAGTCTGTAAAACCCTTAACTTGTAGCATATTTTCTCTATATATTATAAACTTATCCCTAGTACCTTTAAGATATTTCATGATATATTTCACGGTAGTCCAATGATCATTACCTGGATCAGATTGATATCGGCTGGTCACACTGACACTGAAACTGATGTCAGGTCTAGTACATAAGATAACATACATTATGCTTCCAATACAAGAAGCATATGGCAAGTTATACATCCTAACTCTCTCTTCCTCAGTCTGAGGTGCCATTTTCTTTGAAAGATGTATGCCGTATCGGAAAGGTACATTTGCTGCATTGCAGTTGGTAAAATCGTACCTTTCTAACATCTTATCTATGTACGACGATTGTGACAACCCTATAAGCTTCCAAACTCTATCCCGATAGAGCCTTATACCAAGTATATATGAAGCTTCACCCATATCTTTCATGGAGATCTTCTTGCAAAGGTAGGCTTTCACACTTTACATCATCCCTATATCATTTCCTTTCTTATAAACACATGGTTCTTCCTCGTTCTTGATGAATCCAGATAATGTAATTATCTCATCAAAATGACGATTGCAGCTTCGAGATGCCTGTTTAAGTCCATAAATAGACTTTTGGAGCTTACAAACTAAGTTTGAAGTCTCACTAGATACGAAACCCTCTAGTTGTTCATTATAGATATCCTCTTCTAGGAATCCATTTAGGAAAGCGGTTTTCACATCCATCTGTCATATCTCATAGTCGTGATATGCAGCAATGGCTAAAAGAATCATAATAGTTTTTAGCATGGTTACTGGTGAAAAAGTTTCCTCACAGTCAATCCCAGAACATTGAGTGTAAGCTTTCGCTACCAGTCGGGCCTTAAAGGTTTCCACCTTTCCATCGGGCCATCGCTTCCTTTTGTAAACTCATTTACAACCAATAGGTTTAACTCCTTCAAGAAGTTCAACTAAGTCCCAGACTTGATTGGCATGCATTGAATCCATTTCGGATTTCATGACTTCCTGCCATTTTTTCGAATCGATATCCAATATCACTTCTTTATACGTAGTCAGATCTGTTTCCTCCAAGGGGAGAACATCAAGGCTCACATCAAATGTTAAAAATAATCTCTCAGGAGGCCTTGATATTCTATTCGACTTACGTATAACATGTGTTGTAGATCCTTCATCTAATTGGATCTCTAGTTCCATCTCAATGTTGGGATCAAACTCATCAAGTTTAATATCTCTACAATTCCAACTTTCTCTCAAAAATTACTTTTCAAGAAATGTTGCAAAGCGAACAACAAATACATTTCATTGCTCGGAATCATAGAATTGTTATCCAATGGAATTATCAGGATATCCAACGAACCTACATTTATACCATTTGGGTGCTAGTTTATCCCGCTGAGCAATTCTAACGTATGCAAGACAACCCCAGATCTTTAAATGCTTAAGACTTGAATTTCTACCGAACCATATCTGATAAGGGGGTCGTAGAAATAGCTTTCGATGGAACCCTATTAAGTCTATAGGCAGCAGTTGTAAAGCATAACCCAAAGGTAATAAGGAAGATCTGTATAGCTCATCATGGATTGCACCATATCCAATAAAGTACAATTTCTACGTTCAGACACACCATTGTGTTGTGGTGTTCCCGGTGGGCTATATTGGGCAAGAATTCCATTCTCCCTTAAATAATTTCTTATTCTTCACTCATGTATTCACCACTTCGATCTGATCTGAGGCATTTGATGAAATTATTGTTTTTTTTTCTACTTTGTTTCAGAATATTTTGAACTTGTCAAATATTTCCGACTTATGTTCCATCAGATAGACATATCCATATCTAGATTTTTCATCTGTGAATGTCACAAAGTATATGGAACCATCATGAGCGTTTGATTTAATGGACCACACACATCGCTGTGTATTAGCTCCAATAAATCTCCAGCAAGGTGTCCAACACCTAGAAATGAGGCTTTTGTCATCTTTCCTTGGATACATGACTCATAAATCAGATAAGGATCTAAGATAAGATTTTCAATCAAACCGTCATTTACCTATTTGGATATACATCTAACACCTATGTGGCCCAATCTCAAATGCCATAATTCAGTATTATTTAATTCAGGCTTCTTACCTGTATTTTTCTCTATATTAAAGACATCTCTATATGTTTCTAAAACATAGTGACCGTTTGATAAAGAGCATTCACATTTTAATGAATTTTCTTTATCATACAAATATAAAGTTACATCCTTAATGTTTGATTTATATCCCTCTTTATCTAATATTAACAGTGATATTATTTGTCTGATAATTAAGGGAATATAATAACAGTCATTCAAATCTAATTTACATCCATTTGGGAGATCTAGAATAACTGTTCTTATGGCTTTGACATCCAATGTCTCGCCATTGCCAACTCTAAGTTGGATCTCCCCTTTATTTAGCCTTCTTCTAACCCTCATTTCCTGCAGGAAATTGAAAATATGAATATGACTGCCAATGTCTAACACCCATCCACTATTTGTATCTAAGGCTAATGAGATGTCAATAATTGGAAAAATACAAAGCGTACAAGAGGGTATTGCTTTTCCTTTAAGCTCTGGACAATCCTTCTTCCAGTGTTCAGACTTCTTGCAATGTAGATATTGATCACGAGCTAGTTTCGAATTTGCGCCTTTGCGCTTCTTGGAGTTCTTATTCTTCCCCATCTTTATTTTATTTGACTTCCCAGAAGTCTTTGAAGAGCCAGCTCCACCATGGAGATACAGTGTGGGGTTGCCTTTCTTTAAATCTTGCTCCGCCGTGCATATCATGTTATGAAGTTCTTCATATGTAGCTTGCATCGGATGCATATGGAAATTTAATACAAAGCCAACATAAGAACCAAGCAAAGAAGACAGAATCAAATTACGGCCCGGCTGTTCATCAAACACAATGCGCTGTCGTTCTAGATATCGAATCTGGTCTATCATGTTCAAAACATGAGTACTGACATCTCCTCCCCCCTTGAGTTCAGCACGGAACAATTCCTTAGACCTTTGATAAAGTTCCATCTCTTGGTTTTCCTCAAACAACTCCTTGAGTGTTCGCATGATGCTCCAAGCATCCGGTACTTCAATGTACTGTCTCAGTAAATCTGGAACCATCGATCCCAAGATGTAGGATTTCACCTTCAGGTTATCATCCTTCCATCTATCAAAAGTATCTCGCTCTTTTGGAGTGGATTCATGATCGATTTCAACAGGTAGTGGATTGATAGTGACATAAGTCAACTTTTCATACTCCAAGACAAGACGTATGTTCATTTCCCATTCGAAATAGTTCTCAGATCCTTTTAGCTTATTGGTATTCAAAATTTTCATCAATAGATTAGCGACAGCCATCTACAAAATAAAATTTTTAAAAGAGTAGCATCATATTTTTCATTTCAAAATAATAACACTAATTGGTTATAGAATTTTAAATCTATTAGTGCCATCCCACTTTACGTAATTATATAATCTCCCTTAACGGAAAAATAGAAATTTGACTATCACAATTTCATAGTAGGAAGTGGATCCCATGACATTTAATCCAGCCTTACACTAATGACGATATTGGCCTTTATAAACTCATTAGATAGACCTCCAAGGTCAATCACTTCATGTGACTCCAAGTTTGGTCTTGAACCGTTTCTTATCCTCACACTAATGACGATATTGGATTAATACGTGTTCTAGGTGTATACTTGTCAATGTGCACTAATGAGCTTTGTATGTACACCCTCACACTAATGACGATATTGGGTGACTACGTTAACTCATCACGCTACATCTAATATTTTACCTGAGCGACCTAAGTTCCGAGCACTTATACCCTCACACTAATGACGATATTGGATATAGGTAGTAACAACTCATTCATCTCCGTTTTGACAAGATGAACCATCCAATAATACTCCAACATTACTAATACTATTATTTAAATAAAGTAATCACATAATCACAGAAGATTTATAACAATCAAGTCATTAAATTAATTAGGTCAAAGTTTTAATTTAAAATATGCAATACATATCCAATATGTCTTATGCATAATTAAATTAAAATTACTATAGATTCAAAAACATATGTTGTGTGGTTAAGCCTTGCTACTGATACCATTTTATTGGGGCAGTTGTGGAACCCCTAGGGTCGGATCGGTACCCCGCGCAGTGAAAATGGGTCTAACCCATGGATATCAAGTATAGGTGTAATTTTAGATTATTTAATGAAATATTATATTCCATTACGAGTAAATAGGAAAAAATCAGGGCTGAATCAGAGTCCGGGAACTCTAGAACGAAGCAAAACAAAATCAGCGCGCGTAGTGCGTACGCGTGTGCTACAGTGCGCGTGCGTACTGTGCGCACAATCATGTCTAAATCCTTTTATTCATTTCATTTCCTTTCTTCAGCTCACTTTCCAGTGAGGTGAAGGAATTAAGGTATTTTACCCTAATTTCTTCCGGCTCTCCCTAAACACTTCAAAAATACCCAAAATTAATTTTTAACATCAAAACCAACATCAACACATGTTATAGAATAAAAATCAAGTTTTTCAAAATATCAAATATTTTTACAAAAACATAAATTTATTCTAAATACGCACTTGCGTAAATTTTGTATCCTATACACAAATTAAAGTAGAATCCCAATAAGAAATTTCTCGTGAACAATTCTAGGTCACCCAAAAATGGTCAAGTGGTTGTAGAATGGTAGCCATAGCTCTAAGCTATAATCTAGAGTTCCAAACTCTAATTTTATATTTATGTCTAACATAAATATTTTGACCCAATTACAAGCATATTGTGCTTATACTTGAAAAGCATCCTAACAAAATTTATTAGCCTTATTTCAACATTAAGCTATGTGATCATGCATCTAATACATAATTCGTAACTTAAGAGAATTTCAAACTTACCTAGCAAGCTTGATGCAAGATCCAATTTACTTCTTCTTTGTTGAAATGGTTGGAGAACCTCCAAGGTGTGCAAGCTTAACTTCAAGATCCAATCTTGATTTCCAATGCTAGCAAGCTTCACTTCAAGATCAAATCTTGATTTCTCCTAGATGAAATATTGTAGAGACCTTACAAGCTTTTCTAAACAATTCTCTAACTTAGGCTAATTTCTCTAAGAATTTGCTTGTACTTGTACTTGTAATTAAAACCTTGCTAAAGCTTGCTATTTATAGCAAAACTTAGGCAATTTTTAATTAATAAAAGTTGTAATCAACTTTTAAGTGGGCTTAATCTAATTTGTCCAAATATGTATAATTAGGTGTGACTAATCTCTATTTTCTCCCACTTTAATTTAATCCAATTAAATCAAGCCAAGGATTAGGAAATGGATTAGTTAAATATTTGCCATCTTGATTTAATCCAATTAAATCAAGCCAAAACCACCTATTATTATATACTTAAGATTACCATAATATCCTCAAATGGTAGAGATAATTATGATTTTACAATTAAGCCCTTGTGTAATAGTTGAATTAATCCAATTAATCCAATGAGGTCAAAGTAAATAATCAATGTTATCCAATAACACTTGATTATCATAGTTGATAATTATAATATCGAATATTATATTTTATCAAAAGTGCTCAACGAGTACACTTCATATTTGGACTCTCTAAGTTCAGACACGTTCTTCATATAAGCTTAGCTAATATGTACGCAATTCGGACACCTCCGAATTTGCGAAGAACACTAATGACCTTTCAGAACTATACAAGTCGAGATCATCACATATATCTAACAATCCCTCCGTCGTAGACTATCTGAGTTGTGCTTAGGAATATAGAATATACCGTCAAGTTTTCGAGGCATACATCTCATGTCGACATGTCCATGATTCTTCATAACTGATGCGATCCACCCCAGGTGATCGACTTTGGCCAAAGATTACTAATCATGACTTTACTCACATAGATACTTGAACCTCTTATGGTACACATACGGGCCGATAAATCCTATCTTACTTCGCACTTGATTACTGAGTGCATCGGTCCACACCCAACGAACATCTATAGGTCAGACCATGAAAGGTTTCTGACATATATGGCATCAAAGTGTGGAGGATCTCACACAAAATCAGTTCTATCCTATATTCAAAGGATTACATATGCTACTCGACTCGAGGAGATTCCTATTTACGGTGGTGTGTATTTCCAACGATTAGGAATCACCTATGAGTCATTCAGTATTCACTTCAATGAATATCCACATGTCTATACGAGTTTCCAAAACTCATGGTACATCGGGTTAAACCATTGGAAGTCCAATTCCAATATACGACATGTGCAAGTCTTATAGGTTATAGGAATCTGACCGTATTACAAAACCAACGACTAGGAATATTTACTTTAAGAATAGTTTACACCTAGTGTCAAGACTTTTTTAAGGTCGATGTCATTCTGAGCATATCTATACATCAATCTAATACGCATAATGACAATACCATTAATAAGGTATGAAATAAAAATATAGTTATTTTATTACTAAATAATAAAATATACAATTCGGATTGGCACTCCAAGCACAAACACCATTATACACGAACTGATATGAGGCCTTTAGGGTGGCCTCTCACATGCTAGGGTGAAGCTGAAAAGATTTAAGACTGATTTGGGGAAATTTTTGGTCACGCGTCGCTACGCGCACGATTCCAGAAACATATCTGGAAAAATTTCCAGTACGCGTCGTGACGCAGAGCCTTGCGCGTCGCGACGCGCATAATTTCAAAAATATTCCTGGAAAACTCCTAGTATGCATCACGATACGGAGCATTCTGCATCGCGACACTAGGCCATTTTCAGGCCTTTACTGCCACTTTCCATGCCTAGTTTGCTCAACATTCTTCAATACTATAATTTCTTCTCATCTATTCTTAAAACTTCAATATGAATTCTTGTTAAAATAACACTCCTCAATTCTCTTAACTCTTTAATCTAACCCCCAATTAACTCAATATTTTAGGATTTCCAAGTTTTTGGTTCCTACTCAACACCATCAATTTCCATACTCATATGTCACTAAATACATTGCCTAGTGTGCTCCTAACATTCTTATATCATTAAATCAACAAAACTTCTTAATTCAAGATTTGGGTCAAATGACCTCATCTTTGTTGGATTCCACCATCCTTCAAGTCTCTCGTGGATGGCATGCACTTCTTTGCTTCTTCTTCCCTCCTCTATTTTTCTTTTTTTTTCTCTTATTCTTCTTCTTCTTCTTCTTTCTTCTTTTGTACCTAGGCCATTTGAAATTAGAAGGTTTTAGAAATTTCCATTTTTGGTTCAAATTTTAGAAAACTATTCAACATGGAAGTTGTAGATCTCGATCTTAGCTTTCCAGTGATATAAAATTCATAAAATTTTTAGTTTGTATGAGGAAGTTATGGTCCAAACACCATGGACTGTCCGGAGTGAAACATCGTACAATTCCGTATCGGAATTTCGAGGAATATATCGATTCTCCCCAACGTCACTTCATGAGTGTATATGTGTCGATACATAATTTATTTTATATGACACTCATCTCATAACGTAAGAGTATTCAAGGTTTCCGGTCGTTACATAATGGGCTGTCTGATGATTTATATGATTATTATAGTACTTATGAAACTGCTAAGGATGTTTGCCATGCCCTTTATAAAAAAATATGATATTGAAGAGGCTGGATCTAAAAAGTATGTTGTTAGTCATTATCTGAGATTTCAAATAATGAATGAAAAGTTTGTAGAAATACAGTCATATGAATTACAGAAAATTGTTAAAATGTGTTGAAGGTATGACTTTAGAAGAGTAGTTTCAAGTAGCTGCAATAATTGATAAACTACCACATTCCTGGAAAGACTTTAAGGGTACTCTTTGACACAAAATAAAAGAATTTTCCTTAGAGAGTCTAATAACCCTTATGAGAATAGAAGAAGAAGCCCGTAAATAAGATAAAAAAGACAAAATGCTAATTGTCTCAAAAAATAAGAAAACTGCCCCCGTCGTTCTAAAACCCAAAGGCAAAAATATGAAGAAAAATGACCAACCTAGGAACAACCAAAACCAAAACCACCAAAACATCAATAAAAAAAATATAAACAATCATAATAGGCATCAACCTTCCTCAAGAAATGATATAGGATAATTCAAATGCTACAATTATGGCAAACCAGGGCATTTTCTCTGAAACTACCAAAATAAGGATTGTTCCCCTCCGTAGGAGAATCTTACCGAAGACCAACTTGTTGCTATTATTTCTGAGATCAACACGGTTAGTGGATGGACACTAGTGCTTCTTGTAATGTTTGATATGATCGTGCTTTGTTCAAGTCCTATGAAGAAGCTGCAGACAAGAAAGTGCTACTTGGTGACTCCCACACCACCATGGTAGCTGGGACTGATGATGTGGAACTGAAGTTCACCTCTGGGAAGTCTATTATTCTTAAGGATGTGCTACACACTTCTAGGATAAAGATTTTGGTTTCAGGCTTGAACAAGGCTAGGTTTACACAAATTATTGGGAATGATTTGTATACTCTCACTAAAAATAATATTTTTGTGGGAAAGAGCTATGCTACTGATGGAATGTTTAAACTTAATGTTGCTATTAATAAAAAATTTTCTTCTGCACACATGTTGTGTTCATTTAATGTTTGGCATACTTGACTTTGTCATGTTAATAAACAGATTATTAAGAATATGAGTAATTTAGGTTTAATTCCTTAAATGTCTTTGAATAATTTTGAAAAATGTGAATTTTATATTCAAGCTAAAATTATCAAAACTTCATACAAACCTGTAATTAGAGAGTCTGAACTGCTAAATTTAATTCACTCATATATTTAAGAGTTTGATGGTAAATTGACTAGAGGTCGTAAAAAGTATTTTATCACGTTTTTATTGATAACTGTTCAAGTTATGTATTTGTTTATCTTGTGAAAAATTAAAGTGAAGTGTTTGACAGGTTTAAATTATTTCACACAGAAATTGAAAATCAATTTAATAGAAAAATAATAAAATTTCATAGTGATAGAGGCACTGAGTATTAGTCTGTTTTGCGAGATTATCATACCGCAAGTATACGGTATCAAGTTTAGTAAAAGATGAATAAAGAGTGTCGAACCCACCAGGATTGAAATCAAATTCACACTAAGTACTATAATTACTTAACTTGATTTAGAAATCAATTTAAATTAAACTAAACTAAACTAACATTAACAATAACACTAACATGCACACACCCTCAAACTTAAAACTTGTATTGTCCTCAATGTAAGATAAATATAAAGAAAAAAGAGTGAGGACCAACAATACCTTGCAAGGAGTTGATCAGGCTACTGCTAGTTGGAATTTGGTTTCGTGGGCTCTGTGGGTTGCACTAATACTTGCATAAATACATATGCAAACTAATAAACATGCAAACTGCACACAATAAAATAAAACTAAAGTAAAGAAAATAAAAATAAATGTGTGGATTACCTCCCCGCTAGCGCTAAGTTTAACGTCTTCAGCCATACGTAATCAATCAAGTGGTCATGGTGGCATCAATGTAGTAGCCCGAGTAGTCTCATATGCTTTCTTCTGGGTTATCCACCTTTGATTATGACATGAAAAATACTATTATGCTAGGTACGACACTTTATCAATGGTTGGTCCACCAGGGTCAACTGATGGTTTACTATAGGCTCCAGTATTTTTTCAAGATCTGTAAATTTTCTGCCATTTTGAAATTATAAACTACATATGCGAAAATATTGGCTCAACTATTTTTTTAGCTTTCCAGGGATCATCTTCAAGTGAGCATTCACTTTTGAGTTCCTCTTATTGCAGCGGCTTGAGAATGGCTTCAGTTTTCGCTGCGGATGATCTTCTTTGCATGGCTTCACTGTTATTTGCTTGAGTACTGGTTCACCCTGCGTGTTGGCTTGAATACATGGAGACGCACCTAACAAATGGTTATGGTCGATATTATAATTGTAGGCACTGTATTTTTTGCATATAAGTCCCTATGATGAGTCTCATTTGGAGACACTACCTTTTAAGTCGAGGAAGTCGCGGGAAACGGACGTCGGAAGGGAATCAGTATTTTGTTAGTTTTTATTCGCTTGTTTAGCTTCGGGTTCGCTTGTTGGGCCTCCTTTTTAAAACACACACCTATCCCAAGCCCAATCCAAAAATAATTAAAACATATGTCACAAATTAAATTAAAATTAAATTGAATTAAATTAAAACCAATTAAATTAAATTAAACACAATTTAAATTAAACTAAATCAAATCCAAATTAAAATCAAATAAATCACTTCCTAATTTTAATAAATCACTCACCAATTAAAGATATTACCCACCAAAATAAATATCATTGCCTAAACAAATTAAATCAAATACCACACATGCATTATTTAATTGATCTTGTTTCCTTTTTTAAAAAAACCATGCACAACCCTAAAAACCCTAAGCTACACACGTCTCCCTCTCTCTATATAAACAACAACAAGTGCAACCCTCAGGGTCTCCACTCTCTGATTCACGGCAATCCAAAAAACAAAACAAAAATAATAAAACCCTAGATCCTTGAAGGAACTCTCTCATGGACGACACCATGCATCTCTTTTCTCTCTCAAACATATGAAACCCTAAACAACACCATGCATCTTCTCCCCTCTCACCACTCTGCAACAAATGACAAACCCTCAGCCTACAACACAAACTGCCACACACATTCATAAATAAAAAAAAGAAAACAAACACGACTGCCCTGATTCCTCACACCTATTCACGCAGCACCCACGTATCACAATCCCTCCATGAGCAAACAAACCCTAAAACCCTCATGTATCACGCACCTGACCACTAGCGCAACCCTCACCGCTTCACCTAGCCATGATAATGGCATCATAAAGACCCCTCGACACTCATCAACAGATCACGCCGACATCGCCCTCATCAAACCCCTCACGCATAGAGCACAACCTCAGCCAACCTTAACGCCTGAAGCCAGCTCCTTAACACCCACTGACCAAATAGCAAACTGAACAGCCCCACAGCACTTAAACAACACACACGCTACCCTCAAGTAAGCCACTCCACAGCGCACATAATTCCCTTTTGACCAGCCATTCCACAGCGCACACAATTCCCTTTTTGACACAGCCTCAAACACAGCCCACAATACAAACCGACACAGCCTCAAACACTGCCCACAAAAGGCCAACACATTCACGCCAGACTGCCGCATTTCACCTCTGTAAACCTTACTTTAAACACCGAAACTGCACTGCCCAAAATACAGAAACTACACTGTCCAGTAAGCCTAAAATTGCACTGAAAAAACTGCACCTTTAAACCATCAAACATGAGCCCTTTAACCGTAAAAATAGCAGCCCTTTAACCGCAAAAACAGTAGCCTAAAACACCAAAAATAGTGACTAAAATACAGCAGCAAAACAGCAGCAAGACAACAGCGAAACGGAGTCAAAACAGTAGCTTGAGCAGCGAAACAGCGAGGAAAGACGCAAACCAGTGAACCGGAAAAGTTACGGAGCTTTAACCCTTCCGATCACCGTGAAACGTGAATCCGAGAGTCGATGAAAAAGGTTAGACCTGAGGGCAATTTTCACATCCATTTTTATTCGTATTTTTACTTTTAATTGAATCTTATTTACATGATTATTATGGAGTGATGCATGTTGTGGCCCTTGAATAGATAGAAAATGCATGAGTATTGTGGAATGATGTGTGTTGTGGCCCTTGAATAAAATGGAAAATGTATCGCCTCTTGTGGTATATAGGATGGAAACCCAGACGTAAACTCCGTAGCCGAATCCGAATGGACGGTAGTGTGGTATGTACTTGGGATACAACTCCACGTACCACTTGAGCAAACAGAACATATTTTGATTTATTTTGTCTTGTTTGTTTATTATCCGTTATTTAATTTCTGCATGTTATTTGTTTGTGTAATGATGAGATAAAGTGCATGGGCTTAGTAAGTTGGATTAAAGGTCCTCCATTTTGAGGGGTTAAAATCATTTAACACGATGTTTTGCCACGCCGGATGATGTATATTCGGTTGAATGTAAGATATGTTCAATCGGGTATACCAAGTCCGATATTGTTGTCTTTATTTTTTTATATGCATTATTTTATTAGCATATGGGCTTAGTAAGTTAGATTAAAGGTCCTCCATGTCGAGGGGTTAAGATCATTTACCACAATGCTTTGCCGCGCCGGATGATGTATATTCTGTTGAATGTAAGATGCGTTCAATCGGGTATACGAAGTCCGATATTGTTGTGTTTATTTTTATATGCATTATGTTATAAGCGCATGGGCTTAGTAAGTTGGATTAACGGTCCTCCATGTCGAGAGGTTAAAAGCCTTTACAACGATACTTTGCCGCGCCGGGTGATGTATATTTGGTCAATTTTAAGATGTGTTCGATCGGGTATACGAAGTCCGATATTGTTGTCTTTACTTTTATATGTATTATGATGTGATGCGCATGGGCTTAGTAAGTTGGATTAAAGGTCCTCTATTTGGAGGGATAAAAAGCCTATGGCCTACCTTTACCACGATACTTCGCCGCGCTTTTATTTCGTTATTTGCTTTTCTTTGTATGTCATCTTCTTGCGTAATCATGCATCATGTTGGATCGCGCATGAGCAAATCAAGTTGGATTAAAGGTCCTCCACTTTGAGGGATAGAAAGCCTACGTGCTACCTTTGCCACGACATTTTGCCGCGCCGGACAAAGTGCATTCGATTGAATGTGAGATACGTTCAGTCGGACACTTGAAGTCCTATATAGATGTGAGCATATGTCGCATCTCTTTTCTTTCACTTCCATTATTTATCTTTCAAATCGCATCATGGCACGTTTATTTTGATGTACAATTGCCTCTTTGGTTATTTCTTTGCATTATATACCTAATTGTTTCTCTTTATTACGTATGATTGTGCAACTGCCATTTGTTTGCATTTCCGTGTCTATGACTGTAATGTGCTTATGACATTGTATGCTTGTCGTATTTCAATTTATCTTTATGTAGGCAAATTTGGACATAGATTGTATGCAAATAGGTTGTATGCAAATTTGGACATAGATTATATGCAAATAGGTTGTATGTAAATGTGAAAATGTGTTACATGTAACTTAGCTTAGATATGAGCCTTGTACTTATGCATGAACTCAGAAATAGAATACCTTTGGGAATGTATGTTGCTAGATTCGATTAAATTATTGCACAAATCACATCATTACAAGTGGCATAAGTAATGGACCTTTTGAACCAAATGGTTTGAGGTCTTCCCTTGCGAGGGGTGAGTGCGGCCTTAAACTATTTTCCCGATTCACACCGGGTGGCGACTCCATTATTCTCCGGTTTAGTCCCCCGCGGGCTACTCCGTACTCCCAACTAGGCCGCGAGCCTAGAACAATATGCGTCGCCCAGTTTCAGTGTCCCACAGTCTGGCGACTCCACTGGGGATAGATAATCGGCCCCGAAATAATGTCTTGTAATGTTTGGATTTGTGCTTTAATTAACCGTGTCTACTATGGGTTAAACGAGGTTTAATCAAAGGCACTTTTTAAGGCTGGGTAATGGTTTGGTGTCTTTCTTTCATTCACTGCTTTCTATAAGGAAAAGCTGTGAAGGCACCTAGATAATCACTTACTTGTAGCCTATTGTGATGGACTAATTTGGAGGACTCGTTGTTTATTCCTGTCACCAAGCGATAAGAGCCTAAGAGGCTTGGGTTTTTAAGAGAGAGTTCGCTCCGCCCTCCCTCTGGGGAATCTACAACGGAAATCCATTTGACAGTCAGTCACACACCATAACTCGTTGGCATGTACCTTAGTGTATAAAAAAAGGTGCGCTCACTTGGTCGCTCGGACCCTTGAGTGGGGAGACCTTGTTGTGGGCAATCCTTCGCCAGCGAGAGTCTTTGTCTCTACTCCTGCAAACCCAAATGTAGACCGGAGTTGTATGACCTATAGCAACTATTTCCTTGTGCTTGTGGACCATCCTCATTTGGATGCAGCAGTTGGGCTTTTGTCAGAAATGCAAACTTGTGGGCCATTTAAACTGGGACGAGTTCGTATCTTATGACAAATGGGCCAAAATTTTCTAAAATGCTGATGGGCCATTTTATGTTTGGGGCTCTCATCATTTGAAGTCGTTTAGCCATGTTATCGCAAATGTGTAAACCTGTTGGGCCTTTTCAACTGGGACAAGTTTGCACCGCGCAATGGTGTGGTTAAATGCTTTAAATGATAATGGGCCGACCTATACATTCTACACATCGCACACATCTCATGCACCTCATGCATAACATACACCATGTTAACCCCTTTTGTCTTGAAAGCCATTATAGATACCCATTGGTTAGGGAAGATGGCAGACTTGTCAAAAGACCGAGCAGCCACCAAGAGTACCGACAGAAGACCTAACCCAACGGGATAGGAAATTCATTCATGCATGCATGCATACACGTAAGTATTTTGCATTCTTTTGTGTTTGTTTTGTTTTGTATTCACAGGTTCAAAGAAGAAAAAGAGAAAGCGGCAAAGGCAAGCTAATCAGAAACAACAACAGTATAGTTTCAGGAATGATAAGTATCAGTTTCAAGAATGAATCAGTATCAGTTTCAAGAATGAATCAGTGTCAGTTTCAAGAATGAATCAGTTTCAGTTTCAAGAATGAATCAGAATCAGTTTCGGGGAGAAATCCCAGGTTGAGGCCTATATCGGTATGAGTTTCGGGAATTGATCTCAGGGGGTGAAGCCCATATTATCAGCAGTAGAAAAGAAGAAATTCCATGGAGTGAGTGAGTGAAAAATAATAATAATAATAATAATAATAATAATATAATAATAATAATAATAAAAAATAAAAAAAAAAAGAGAAAAAGTGAGAAAGAGAGAAATCTTTGATAGTTGAGCATATGTCTGTCTGATGACATTGTTTGCTGTAGGGAGAAGCCTTAGAAACGATAAGTGCGAGACGTGCTCTCGTCCGGTACTCTGAATGGATTGATCTCAGCTGGACTCGTGAGCACTTGATTACGGGATCTCAACAGTGGAAACCTGAGTGGTTGGCAAGATGACTAGTCGAAGGGATGATGGATCGGTGAATGACCGTTTGCCCGGATGTCCACCCTAGTTTACTTAGCTACAATATATGATATGGTTAGAAATAAAGAAAGAGTCTCTGCGGTCAAAGTAATCTCTATCTAAGGACATGTGTCCTAAGACACAAGAAGAGAGAGATAACATGAGTCGGATACGTTCGCCTCGGCAGTCGGATCGATCATGTATGCCATGATATGTACACGACCTGATTGTGCATATGCTTTGACCATGTGCAGTCGCTATCAGGCCGATCCGGTGAAGGTCACTGGATGGCAGTTAAGAATATCCTAAGTATCTTAGACGAACTAAGGATGCTTTCTTAATTTACGGAGAGGAGAACTTGTGGTATCTGGGTATGCCGATGCAAGTTTCCAAACCGACAAGGACGACTTCAAGTCGCATCCGGGTACATTTTTTGTTTGAATAACGGGGCGGTGAGCTGGAAATCTTCCAAGCAAGATACTGTTGCCGATTCAACAACTGAAGCGGAGTACATTGCTGCTCGTCGGAAGCAGCAAAGGAGGCAGTTTGGATCCGAAAGTTCCTAATCGGATTAGGAGTAGTTCCATTAGCAGCTGAGCCCGTTCCATTGTATTGTGATAATAACGGGGCTATAGCACAAGCTAAGGAACCAAGGTCTCATCAACGATCCAAGCATGTTCTTCGGCGTTACCATCTGATTCGGGAAATTATACATCGTGGCGATGTAAAGATCGAGAAGGTCGCATCAGATAACAACATTGCAGATCCGCTGACGAAGGCTGTTTATCCGCATGTGTTTGAACGACATATACATAGTTCAGGTATTAGATGCTTGAGTGACTGGCTATAGGCCAAGTGGGAGATTGTTAGACATTATGACCCATAGCGTCACTGTTTTGTAAATGATATTGTATTGTTGTACAAAATTAACTATGTAATAATAGAATTGCCTTTTGCCGTTTTGTAATTTATTTACTTTGACATATAAATGGCAAAAGTCCATATGATTAGTTCCGTATTGAGATGATATGAGACAGTATCAATACATAAAGGTTTAATCATTAAATATCCCTAGTCGGAGTATTATCGAGATCGGACATCGATAATGCGGAATAGACTAGTATTGCATTTGTACATGTTGTGAGGGCACAACGGCATAGTTCTCATATATTTAAGTATAGGATACTTATGCAAGTGCGATAGGAGGTTGTGTTTTACCGATGGTACGAAAACAGCTTCGCTCTGGATAGACCCCGCAGAATCCCATTGGTAGTATGTCTGCGTGTCTATGGGAGGCCGCATCAGGGTAGGTGTATATGGTCTTAACCTGAGACTTGCATCGCTAGTACTTGCGACAATCGGTAAACTTTGGTTTGGTGGTTGGGGACTTTAACCGGTTCTGTGTTCACCACTTCTGGGTTTATCAGGAATCGTAGTGTACTGGGTGTGATGTCAAGATGGAAGTATCACTTCAGACATATGGAGTTGATGATCGCGCAGGACACAGAACTAGTACTCTATAAAAGGTTGCAACCGTCGGGACAATATGACCAGGTCAGGATTGTCCGATTTAAAGAGACTAGTTGTTTGATGTCCGATATATGTTTCGTACGGGGCAGACACACTTCCAGCCCCAGGCCTAACATGTGATCGTTCGATACTGGATCGATGTACGCGATACTACGGTATACTACGCTTGATATAGATCTAATATTCCAGTAAGAATATTTCTAGAGAATTGGGTAGGCATGGCGCTTTGCTAGAAGCCAACCTTGTCTTGTAAATCGGTAAAAACGTAGTACGAGGTACGTACGTGTTTGGATTATCCACGACCGTATTTACTGCCAACATATCCGGAGATCTCTTGGGTCGCTTCCTGAAGATTCACCTATGATGTTTGATTCGAACTTTATTAATCTTGGATAATAACGGAGAAACTTTATCTTGGATAAAATGCCTTATTAGGAGAGAGAGAGATCGATTAATTTGGAATTAATCGATAAAATAATATATTCGATATATTATTAAACGAAATAGATTTCGACGCGAAATAAAATTGGATTTTAAATTCGGGCAAACGAATTAATTTAGAATTAATTCATTAGCGAACTGAATAGTAATTCGCAAGGCGTAATTATTTAATTCACGTCGCGACGGAAATTCGTTAATTCGGAATTAGCGAAACCGAGCCCGAAAGTGTTTGCGGACACATTCGTATTTTCAATCGAGTGGTATCCGCAAATCGCATCGCGATATCTCATTACTTGATACGAATAGATGATGGATGTATCTAGTCACCTTTAAGGGATGATACATTGTCTCTAATCTCAAAGTAATGTAATGATGGCAAATGATGAATTTTATTTTGGAGGGAAAAACCTTTCACGGTTTTTGAAGGGTTTTTGATTAAAAAATTCATTTTGGTATTTGATATCATTATTTTTACTTGCTTTTCATTTTTTCCTCTCACTCACGGTTTTTGGTAACAAAAGGGAAAAAGAAAACCAAAAGGTTTTACACTCCTCTCCTTCTTCCTTTGCTCACGCCGTGAGCTTCCAACCAAAGGCATAAAATTGTTTTTCATTCTCCATTTTTGCTAGCACAAGCAAGGATCAAAAGAGGTGATAGGGAAACCACCTTGGAGCTTGGAACACTTGAAGATTTACAGCTTCTCTTCATCTTCTTGCTTGGCCGAAACTTCTACCTTGGAGGCTCAAGGATCCTCTTCACCATTTTCGTCACAAAGCTTTGTAAGTATGTTTCCGCCATCCTTCAAGCTTTGCATGTATGTTACTTGTATTTCTATGGCTTAATATTTCTTTGGGACTAATTATAGAAACCAACAATGGTATCATTGAGCCATGTTTAAGCATGAAATACATTAGGGTTAATTTGGAGAAAATTGATTGAAGCATGTTCTTTTGAAATTGGATGCTAAAGTATGCTTGTATGCATGTTATTTGATATATTACATGATCAATTTTAAGAAAAATGCATTGGATGATTTTCCCCCAAATGTTGTCTTGGCCGAATGTGGAGGTGCTTCCATTGATTTGGAATTTTTCATGCACAAGCTTATTTGATGACTTAAGCATGATTACATGTATGTAATATGATGTAATACATGATCAATTTTGAGAAAAATGCATTGGATGATTTTTCCCCAAAATGTTCCTTTGGCCGAATGTGAGGTACTTCCATTAAGTTGAATTTTTGCATGCACAAGTTCATTGGATGATTTGAGTGTGCTTAAATGTTTGTATATGATGTATTACATGATCAATTTTGAGAAAATTGTATTGGATATTTTTTCCCCAAAATTGATGCCTTGGCCGAATGTGTAGGTCATTTTATTGATTTGGAATTTTTCATGCACAAGTTTATTAGATAACTTAAGCATGATAAATGTATGATATTTGATGTAATACATGATCAATTTTGAGAAAAATGCATTGGATGATTTTTTCCCTAAAATTGATGCTTGACCGAAAATGGAGGTCTTTTTCACTTTATTGATTTTTGCTTTTAAGTTCATTAGATGACTTAAAATCAATATGGATAATAGATTAGTGATTCAATTGGATTGAAAAACAAATCGAACCGCAAAAATCTCTCTTGGCCGAATACAACATGACATGTTAATGGACTTGATTTTTGTTCAAATAAATGTTAGAAAGTGTTTTGAACAATTGATGATTAATGAATTAAATTGGTGTTTTTGAAATATTTGGTTTAATGAATTAATCATGCAATTACACTTTAATTAATTGAATTTTAAAATTTGGAATATTAAAATTTAATTAATGGGCTTTTATGTTTAATTGGGCCTTATGGCTTGAAATTGATTTTATGGCACTAAGGGTGATTCCTTATTTGGGCTTGGTAATTGGGTTTGACCCACATTGACCAAAGCCAAGCCTTTATAAATCAATTGAAAGCCCATTGACTTTAATAAACACACATTGGATGTTTGTTGGGCTTGGAGACCCAATTTGATAAGATTTAGAATCTAATCTTAAAAGCACATTAAAAGTGTAAATCATTTAATTTGGAATTAAATAAATGAAATTGAATTATTGAATGCGCTCTTAAATTGGATTTACCGGGTAGTTCGATATAATTCATGAATTCGTGCCTTATGTACTTATTCTCAAACGAGTTGGACTCGCGCAAAACATCAACCGTTGATTGAACATTGGATGATCACTTAAACAAAGACTAATTAATGGATTAGATTGGTTGTATAACATGTCTTGAATGAATATACATGTATGTGATGAATGAATAGTGTATAGCGGATGGATATTAGAAGGAAAAGGGTAATTTTAGAAATTGTTTGTAAATTTAGAATTTTATAAATTGGACCTGCGTGTCCAGCCTTATCTCTTTTATCTCTTTGTATTCTCTTCTCACCTAATTCCCCTCAATGTAATGAGGTTTCTCTTTTGTATTATGTAATTGGGTAGAAGTAGAATATTGCTAGCGGGAGTGAAAGGGAGTGATTTGTTCTAGGAACAAGTTGTTTTATATATCCATCCGTATCACACTCTAATTTACTTTACGCGCTTTATGATGTTTTAGAAGCATGCTTAAGGGTGTGTGATGATGAGACCTAACAAAGATAATAAATTGGTTGCCAATACCAAAAAATCCCTCAATCTATATTAAGCGATTATCCTTCCATTGAATGATTCTTGTTCAAGATCCAATTGCATTGGTTTGTTGGCCAAAGTCAAGACCTTGTCAATTAGGATGTACTTGAATCATGAGAGTTTTGTTCCACATCGGTGTCTTGTCCAAGTTGTGATTTGTTGGCCAAAGTCAAGATCACTTCTTGTCCACAAGACATTGATTACGAAACTATCCTTGTCAATGGGTCCCGCTTAACTGGAATCATTAGGTTTGTTGTGCCAAAGCCAAGGCCTAGATGATCGGAGGATATGTTAGAAGAAAATGTATTAGATACATTGGCATATGCAAATGTTTAGGACTTGGATGTCCACCTAACCGGATCTAGGAATTGGATTGGATCCAATTGATCTGTGAGATCTACCTAGTTAAATAGCATACAGCTTGTTGGCCAAAGTCAAGGTTGTGTGTTATTTAACGGGATCCTAGCCCACTAGGAAATAGGATTTCCCGAGTTCTCAACAGAGGGTTAGAGACTTGATAAAATAGTGGGAGGCTAGTATTGAATTTGCAATTTCGTTCAGATACTTAGCCTACGCGTCTTTCAAAATTATTTCGTTTAATAATTAAAATTAGTTGGACTAATTCATTGTTATTTCTTGTAACAGTTGACTGTACCCATTTTTATCGTTAACTAGATAGTTGGACTATCGTAGTTTGAGATGGCTAGCAAGGTAAGTGTCCGAGACATCATCATGGGTGACAATGTCTTTAAGGGCACAAACTTCGCTGATTGGGATTGAAATGAACCTAAGGATAGTCCTTGGGGCTGAGAGGATGCTGTACACTATACAAACACCTCTCCCGCCTAAGCCCACTGACCCACTTGAGCTGGAGTTATGGAAAACTCACAGCAGTGATTGTGACACAGCTCAGGCTATTATGTTAGCTTCGATGACTCAGCACTTTCGTCGCCAAAATAGGGACTTGGATCCTTATAATATGATGGCTAGACTGCGAGATCTCCACCGCTCCAATAAGCGGATGGAGAGATATGAGTTGGTGAAGAAACTCTCTTCCGCGCCCGAATGACTGAAGGCGCATCAGTTGAGGCCCACGGGGCTCAAATGATCGCCGATATTGATGAGTTGGCCAAATGGGAATAGTCTTGGAGGCTGAGCTGACTATAGATATGATCTTACAGTCACTTCCTGATACTTGGAAACAAATCATAATCAACTACAAGTTGATGGATACGGATGACACTCTTGGAGAACTGTTATCCATTTTGAAGGAGTCTGAAAAAGAACTCCAAAAAGGGGGCAAGCGCGAGGCGCACTTTGCATCGACCTCTCAGAGGCCAAAGGCTGGGCCCAAAGCTACTGGAGGGGTGAGGAAGAAGAAGAACATAAGAAAAAGGGTAAAGGCAAGTTGACAAAAGCTTCTGGGAAGCCAAGGGACAAGTCTCAAGATGTCTGCCTCAACTGCGGCAAGAAGGGTCACTGGAAACGTGACTGCCGAATGGGCAAGGGACACAAGGAGGATATCAAGGCAGGCAAGGCACTAGCCTCTGGTATGTTTGTTATTGAGATAAATATGACTACTTCTAGTTTTAAAAATTGGATTTTTGATTCTGGTTGTGCTGCTCATATATGTACTGATTTGCAGGATCTGCAGAATAGCAGGATGCTGGCTTCAGGGGAGATTGACCTACGAGTCGGAAACGGAACTCCAGTTGCTGTTTTGGCTGTAGGGACTTTTGTTTTGGAATTGCCCTCTGGGCATATGCTTAAACTTTTGAACTGTTATTATATACCTAGTTTGACTAGGAATATTATATCTGTATCTTTGTTAACCCAGCATGGGTACACTTTTGTATTTAGAAACACTGGGTGTTATTTATATAAAAATGATGCAGAAATTTGCACTGCTGTTGCAAATAATGGCCTTTATATTTTGAATATAAATGAATCTCCTAAACATAAAATAACAAACAAAAGGCTCAAAAGGAGTAATCTAAAAGATGAAGCTTACATGTGGCATTGTCGTCTAGGACACATCAACAAGACTCGCATATCCACACTTTCGAAGAGTGGGTACTTGGACGGATTTGATCTTAATTCATATGATGTCTGCGAATCTTCGTAACGGTTGAAGGTGCCACCAGAACTGTTAGCCCTCGTTCATAGTGACGTATGTGGGCCCATGTCTAGCCAGGCTAGAGGTGGATATCATTACTTCGTAACCTTTACGGATGATGCATCTCGTTATGGTTATGTGTATCTAATGAGACAAGTCGGAAACTTTTGAAAAATTCAAAGAGTTTCGACACGAAGTAGAAAAACAAACAGGCAAGAGTATTAAGACATTGCGGTCGGACCGTGGTGGCGAATACTTAAGTTATGAGTTTCAAGATTACTTGAAAGAAAATGGTATTCTTTCACAGTGGACTCCTCCTGGAACACCGCAATTAAACGTGTGTCTGAACGGAGAAACCGTACCTTGTTAGACATGGTAAGGTCGATGATGAGTCGCACTGAGCTACCTATATCCTTCTGGGGATACGCTTTAAACAGTACATGCAATACTTATTTTGAATAAGGTTCCGTCAAAGTCTGTTGAACAGACTCCATATGAGATATGGACAGGGAGGAAACCAGGTTTCTCTTTCCTGAAGATTTGGGGATGCTGGGCATATGTTAAACGTTTGGAAGGTACCAAACTAGAACCCAAATCAGATAAATGCCTTTTCGTGGGATATCCTAAGGAAACCAAAGGATATTACTTCTATCACCCACAAGAGAACAAAGTATTTGTTGCTCTACATGCATTTTTCCTTGAAAAGGAATTCCTAGATGCAGTGGTAAGTGGGAGGAAAGTAGAACTTGATGAAAATCGTAGTGATACTGTTCCTGGCAATGAATCAACGACGGAACATGAACAGACCATCCAGGATGAGTCTGTACCACAATCTTCATATACACAAGGACCGCGTAGGTCGGAGAGAGTCAGGACAGTACCTGAGAGGTATGGGTACCTGATCTCGCCTCATGTGGATATTAATCTTATTGAGGATAATGAACCGTCTACGTATGAGGAAGCAATACAGGATATTGATTCCGCTTTATGGCAAGAAGCCATGAAGTCCGAGATGGATTCCATGTATGCCAACCAAGTTTGGACACTGGTTGATGCACCAGAAGGTGTAAAACCTATTGGATGCAGATGGATCTTCAAGAAGAAGACCGACATGGATGGCAACGTGCAAACATACAAAGCTAGGCTTGTAGCAAAGGGGTATCGTCAAAATATGGTGTTGATTATGACGAAACTTTCTCACCCGTTGCCATGATTAAATCCATTCGGATAATGCTTGCAATAGCTGCATATTTCGATTACGAGATATGGCAGATGGACGTTAAAACCGCTTTCCTTAACGGAAACCTTTTGGAGGATGTTTATATGCAACAGCCTGACGGTTTTATCGTACCTAGACTTGCAAACAAGGTTTGTAAGTTAAATCGATCCATTTATGGATTGAAGCAAGCATCACGATCATGGAATCAGCGTTTTGATGAAATCATAAAAGAATATAATTTCGTGCGAAACGAAGATGACCCTTGTGTATACAAGAAGGTTAGTGGGAGAGCACTGACTTTTATTGTCCTTTATGTCGACGATGTATTGCTTATAGGCAATGACATTCCCATGCTAACGTCGGTGAAAGCTTGGCTTTCATTAAAATTCTCCATGAAGATCTGGGAGAAGCAGCCTTTATTCTGGGAATAAAGATCTACCGGGATAGATCTAGAAAGCTGCTTGGACTCTCCCAGAGTACATATATTGACAAAAGTGTTGAAGCGATTCAGCATGGATCAATCCAAGAAGGGATTGATGCCAATGTTACGTGGTATATCTCTATCTAAGGACATGTGTCCTAAGACACAAGAAGAGAGAGAGATAACATGAGTCGGATACCGTTCGCCTCGGCAGTCGGATCGATCATGTATGCCATGATTGTACACGACCTGATGTGTCATATGCTTTGAGCATGTGCAGTCGCTATCAGGCCGATCCAGGTGAAGGTCACTGGATGGCAGTTAAGAATATCCTTAAGTATCTTAGACGAACTAAGGATGCTTTCTTAATTTACGGAGAAGGAGAACTTGTGGTATCTGGGTATGCCGATGCAAGTTTCCAAACCGACAAGGACGACTTCAAGTCGCAATCCGGGTACATTTTTTGTTTGAATAACGGGGCGGTGAGCTGGAAATCTTCCAAGCAAGATACTGTTGCCGATTCAACAACTGAAGCGGAGTACATTGCTGCGTCGGAAGCAGCAAAGGAGGCAGTTTGGATCCGAAAGTTCCTAATCGGATTAGGAGTAGTTCCATTAGCAGCTGAGCCCGTTCCATTGTATTGTGACAATAACGGGGCTATAGCACAAGCTAAGGAACCAAGGTCTCATCAACGATCCAAGCATGTTCTTCGGCGTTACCATCTGATTCGGGAAATTATACATCGTGGCGATGTAAAGATCGAGAAGGTCGCATCAGATAACAACATTGCAGATCCGCTGACGAAGGCTGTTTATCCGCAGTGTTTGAACGACATATACATAGTTCAGGTATTAGATGCTTGCTTGAGTGACTGGCTATAGGCCAAGTGGGAGATTGTTAGACATTATGACCCATAGCGTCACTGTTTTGTAAATGATATTGTATTATTGTACAAAATTAACTATGTAATAATAGAATTGCCTTTTGCCGTTTTGTAATTTATTTACTTTGACATATAAATGGCAAAAGTCCATATGATTAGTTCCGTATTGAGATGATATGAGACAGTATCAATACTAAAGGTTTAATCATTAAATATCCCTAGTCGGAGTATTATCGAGATCGGACATCGATAATGCGGAATAGACTAGTATTGCATTTGTGCATGTTGTGAGGGCACAACGGCATAGTTCTCATATATTTAAGTATAGGATACTTATGCAAGTGCGATAGGAGGTTGTGTTTTACCGATGGTACGAAAACAGCTTCGCTCTGGATAGACCCCGCGGAATCCCATTGGTAGTATGTCTGCGTGTCTATGGGAGGCCGCATCAGGGTAGGTGTATATGGTCTTAACCTGAGACTTGCATCGCTAGTACTTGCGACAATCGGTAAACTTTGGTTTTGGTGGTTGGGGACTTTAACCGGTTCTGTGTTCACCACTTCTGGGTTTATCAGGAATCGTAGTGTACTGGGTGTGATGTCAAGATGGAAGTATCACTTCAGACATATGGAGTTGATGATCGCGCAGGACACAGAACTAGTACTCTAAAAGGTTGCAACCGTCGGGACAATATGACCAGGTCAGGATTGTCCGATTTAAAGAGACTAGTTGTTTGATGTCCGATATATGTTTCGTACGGGGCAGACACACTTCCAGCCCCAGGCCTAACATGTGATCGTTCGATACTGGATCGATGTACGCGATACTACGGTATACTACGCTTGATATAGATCTAATATTCCAGTAAGAATATTTCTGGAGAATTGGGTAGGCATGGCGCTTTGCTAGAAGCCAACCTTGTCTTGTAAATCGGTGTAAAAATGTAGTACGAGGTACGTACGTGTTTGGATTATCCAACGACCGTATTTACTGCCAACATATCCGGAGATCTCTTGGGTCGCTTCCTGAAGATTCACCTATGATGTTTGATTCGAACTTTATTAATCTTGGATTAATAACGGAGAAACTTTATCTTGGATAAAATGCCTATTAGGAGAGAGAGAGAGATCGATTAATTTGGAATTAATCGATAAAATAATATATTCGATATATTATAAACGAAATTAGATTTCGACGCGAAAATTAAAAATTGGATTTTAATTCGGGCAAACGAATTAATTTAGAATTAATTCATTAGCGAACTGAATAGTAATTTCGCAAGGCGTAATATTTAATTCACGTCGCGACGGAAATTCGTTAATTCGGAATTAGCGAAACCGAGCCCGAAAGTGTTTGCGGACACATTCGTATTTTGAATCGAGTGGTATCCGCAAATCGCATCGCGATATCTCATTACTTGATACGAATAGATGATGGATGTATCTAGTCACCTTTAAGGGATGATACATTGTCTCTAATCTCAAAGTAATGTAATGATGGCAAATGATGAATTTTATTTTGGAGGGAAAACCTTTCACGGTTTTTGAAGGGTTTTTGATTAAAAAATTCATTTTGGTATTTGATATCATTATTTTACTTGCTTTTCATTTTCCTCTCCCTCACGGTTTTTGGTAACTAAAAGGGGAAAAAGAAAACCAAAAGGGTTCACACTCCTCTCTTTCTTCCTTTGCTCACGCCGTGAGCTTCCAACCAAAGGCAGAAAATTGTTTTTCATTCTCCATTTTTGCTAGCACAAGCAAGGATCAAAAGAGGTGATAGGGAAACCACCTTGGAGCTTGGAACACTTGAAGATTTGCAGCTTCTCTTCATCTTCTTGCTTGGCCGAAACTTCTACCTTGGAGGCTCAAGGATCCTCTTCACCATTTTCGTCACAAAGCTTTGTAAGTATGTTTCCGCCATCCTTCAAGCTTTGCATGTATGTTACTTGTATTTCTATGGCTTAATCTTTCTTTGGACTAATTATAGAAACCAACATGAGTCCCAGGGCCGAGGCCTACATCATCATCGGTATCAGTTTCAGGGATGAGTCCCAGGGCCGAGGCCTACATCATCATCAGTATCAGTTTTGGGGATGCGTCCCAGGGTCGTGACCCACTACATCATTAGTTTCGGGATGCGTCCCAAGGTCGAGGCCCATTTTGTCAGCGGTATTGGGATGCGTCCTAGGGTCGAGGCCCATTTTATCAGCGGTATTGGGTACGTCCCAGGGTCGAGGCCCCCGCTGTCGGTTGCAGCTATTGGGATGCGTCCCAGGATCGAGGTCCACTACATCATCATTTTCGGGATGCGTCCCATGGTCGAGGCCCACATATTGTCAGCGGTATTGGGATGCGTCCCAGGGTCGAGGCCCCCGTTGTCGGTTGCGGTTATTGGGATGCGTCCCAGGATCGAGGTCCACTGCGACATCAACTCAGCTCGAGGCAGCAGGCAAGTCAGGTGGCAGCTGGCGAGCCAGGTAAGTAAAATGCATTGAATAAACTTTGATAGGATTGTCATTATCACACACTGCACAAGTCCCATCAAAGTGGGGGAGACTGTAGGCACTACATTTTTTGCATATAAGTCCCTATGATGAGTCTCATTTGGAGACACTACCTTTTAAGTCGAGGAAGTCGCAGGAAATGGACGTCGGAAGGGAATCAATATTTTGTTAGTTTTTATTCGCTTGTTTAGCTTCGGGTTCGCTTGTTGGGCCTCCATTTCAAATCCAAATTAAAATCAAATAAATCACTTCCTAATTTTAATAAATCACTCACCAATTAAAGATATTACCCACCAAAATAAATATCCTTGCCTAAACTAATTAAATCAAATACCACACATGCATTATTTAATTGATCTTGTTTCCTTTTTAAAAAAAAAACAATGCACAGCCCTAAAAACCCTAAGCTACACACGTCTCCCTATCTCTCTATATAAACAACAACAAGTGCAACCCTCAGGGTCTCCACTCTCTGATTCACGGCAATCCCAAAAACAAAACAAAAATAATAAAACCCTAGATCCTTGAAGGAACTCTCTCTTGGACGGCACCATGCATCTCTCTTCTCTCTCAAACATATGAAACCCTAAACAACACCATGCATCTTCTCGCCTCTCACCACTCCACCAACACATGACAAACCCTCAGCCTACATCACAAACTGCCACACACATTCACAAATAAAAAAAAGAAAACAAACACGACTGCCCTGATTCCTCACACCCATTCACGCAGTACCCACGTATCACAATCCATCCATGAGTAAATAAACCCTAAAACCCTAATGTATCACGCACCTGACCACTAGTGCAACCCTTACCGCTTCACCTAGCCACGATAATGGCATCATAAAGACCCCTCAACACTCATCAACAGATCACGCCGACATCGCCCTTATCAAACCCCTCACGCATAGACCACAACCTCATCCAACCTTAACGCCTGAAGCCAGTTCCTTAACACCCACTGACCAAATAGTAAACTGAACAGCCCCACAACATATAAACAACACACATGCCGCCCTCACGTAAGCCACTCCACAACGCACACAATTCCCTTTTGACCAGCCATTCCACAGCGCACACAATTCCCTTTTGACACAGCCTCAAACACAACCCACAATACAAACCGACACAGCCTCAAACACTGCCCACAAAAGGCCAACACATTCACGCCAGACTGCCGCATTTCACCTCTGAAAACCGCACTTTAAACACCGAAACTGCACTGCCCAAAATACCGAAACTACACTGTCCAGTAAGCCTAAAACTGCACCTTTAAACCATCAAACATGAGCCCTTTAACCGTAAAAACAGTATCCCTTTAACCGTAAAAATAGTAGCCTAAAACACCAAAAACAGTGACTAAAATACAACATCAAAACATCAGTGAAACGGAGTGAAAACATTTGCTTGAGCAGCGAAACAGCGAGGATAGACGCAAACCAGTGAACCGGAAAAGTTGCGGAGCTTTAACCCTTCCGATCACCGTGAAACACGAATCCGAGATTCGACGAAAAAGGTTAGACCTGAGGGCACTTTTCACATCCATTTTTATTCGTATTTTTTCTGTTTATTGAATCTTATTTACATGATTATTGTGGAGTGATGCATGTTGTGGCCCTTGAATAGATAGAAAATACATGAGTATTGTGGAATGATGTGTGTTGTGGCCCTTGAATAAAATGGAAAATGTGTCGCCTCTTGTGGTATATGGGATGGAAACCCAGATGTAAACTCCATAGCTGAATCCGAATGGACGGTAGTGCGGTCTGTACTTGGGATACAACTCCACGTACCACTTGAGCAAACAACACATATTTCGATTTATTTTGTCTTGTTTGTTTATTATCCGTTATTTAATTTCTGCGTGTTATTTGTTTGTGTAATGATGAGATAAAGCGCATGGGCTTAGTAAGTTGGATTAAAGGTCCTCCATTTCGAGGGGTTAAAATCCTTTACCACGATGCTTTGCTGCGCCAGATGATGTATATTCGGTTGAATGTAAGATGTGTTCAATCGGGTATACAAAGTCCGATATTGTTGTCTTTATTTTTTTATATGCATTATATTATTAGCGCATGGGCTTAGTAAGTTGGATTAAAGGTCCTCCATTTCGAGGGTTAAATTTAAATCCTTTACCACGATGCTTTGCCGCGCCGGATGATGTATATTCGGTTGAATGTAAGATGTGTTCAATCGGGTATACAAAGTCCGATATTGTTGTCTTTATTTTTTTATATGCATTATGTTATTAGCGCATGGGCATAGTAAGTTGGATTAAAGGTCCTCCATGTCGAGGGGTTAAAATCCTTTACCACGATGCTTTGCCGCGCCGGATGATGTATATTCGGTTGAATGTAAGATGCGTTCAATCGGGTATAAGAAGTCCGATATTGTTGTCTTTATTTTTATATGCATTATGTTATTAGCGCATGGGCTTAGTAAGTTGGATTAAAGGTCCTCTATGTCGAGAGGTTAAAAGCCTTTACCACGATGCTTTGCCGCGCCGGATGATGTATATTCGGTCGAATGTAAGATGTGTTCAATCGGGTATACGAAGTCCGATATTGTTTTCTTTTCTTTTATATGGATTATGATGTGATGCGCATGGGCTTAGTAAGTTGGATTAAAGGTCCTCTATTTGGAGGGATAAAAAGCCTACGGCCTACCTTTACCACGATACTTCACCGCGCCTTTTATTTTGTTATTTTCTTTTCTTTGTATGTCATCTTCTTGCATAATCATGCATCATGTTGCATTGCGCATGGGCAAATCAAGTTGGATTAAAGGTCCTCCACTTTGAGGGATAGAAAGCCTACGGGCTACCTTTGCCACGATGTTTTACCGCGCTGGACAAAGTGCATTCGATTGAATGTGAGATACATTCAGTCGGACACTTGAAGTCCTATATAGATGTGGGCATATGTCACATCTCTTTTCTTTCACTTCCATTATTTATCTTTCAAATCGCATCATGGCACGTTTATTTTGATGTACAAATGCCTATTTGGTTATTTCTTTGCATTATATACCTAATTGTTTCTCTTTATTACGTATGATTGTGCAACTGCCATTTGTTTACATTTTCGTGTCCATGAATGTAATGTGCTTATGACATTGTATGCTTGCCGTATTTCAATTTATCTTTATGTATGCAAATTTGGACATAGATTGTATGCAAATAGGTTGTATGCAAATTTGGACATAGATTATATGCAAATAGGTTGTATGCAAATTTGGACATAGATTATATGCAAATAGGTTGTATGAAAATGTGAAAATGTGTTACATGTGAACTTAGATATGAGCCTTGTACTTATGCATGTGAACTCATAAATAGAATACCCTTGGGAATGTATGTTGCTAGATTCGATTAAATTATTGCACAAATCACATCATTACAAGTGGCATAAGTAAGGGACCATTCCAAACCCAACGGTTTGAGGTATTTCCTTGCGAGGGGTGAGTGCGGCCTTAAACTATTTTCCCGGTTCACACCAGGTGGCGACTCTATTATTCTCCGGTTTAGTCCCCCGTGGGCTACTCCGTACTCCCAACTAGGCCGCGAGCCTAGAACAGCATGCGTCGCCCAGTTTCTGTGTCCCACAATAATTATCAACTAAAATAATAAAGTGTTATTGGATAACATTGATTATTTACTTTAACCTAATTAGATAATTAGATTAATTTAATAATTACACAAGGGCTTAATTGTAAATTCATAATTATCTCTACCATTTGAGGATATTATGGTAATTGTAAGTATGTAATAATAGGTGGTTTTGGCTTGATTAAATTGGATTAAATCAAAGTAGCTAACATTGAACTAATCCATTTCCTAATAATTAAAAGTGGTAGATAATGAAGATTACCAAAGTTTTGATATAAATAGAATTCTTTAGGAAGTTTTTAATTAAGCTTGAGAAAGCTAAATACAATTAACTCTTGGAGAAATTAGCCTAAGTTAGAGAAGTGTTTAGAGAAGTTTTGTGAGATCTCTACAACATTTCATCTAGGAGAAATCAAGATTAGATCTTGGAAGAAAGCTTGTTAGCATTGAAATCAAGATTGGATCTTGGAGTCAAGCTTGCAATCCTTGAAAGTTCTCCAACCATTTCAACAAAGAGAAGGAGATTGGATTTTTACATCAAGCTTACTAGGTCAGCTTGAACTTCTCTTAAGCTATGTTTTTCATTGATGAATTATGTATTAAATACATAATAACATAGCTTGACGTTGAAATTAGGTTAATTAATTGTTATAGGATGCTTTGGAAGTATAAACACAATATGCTTGTAATTGGGTCAAAATATTTATGTTAGACATAGACATAAAATTAGAGTTTGGAACTCTAGATAATAGCTTGGAGCTAAATCTACCATTCTAGAATCATTTGACCACCTTTGGGTGACCTAGAATTATTCATGAGTCATTTCATTGTGGGATTCTAATTTGGTTTGTGTTTTGGATTCAAAATTTTATGTAAGTGTGTAATTTGGAATAAATTTATGTTTTTGTAAAAATATTTGATATTTTGAAAACTTGATTTTTATTCTATAACATGTGTTGATGTTGGTTTTGATGTTAAAAATTAATATTGGGTGTTTTTGAAGTGTTTAGGGAAGATCAGAAGAAATTAGGTAAAATATCCTAAATCCTTCATCTATTTGGAAAGAGAGCTGAAGGTTGAAATGAAATTTTAAAAAAAATTGATTTGCACGCATTGTGCGCGCGAGTCATGTGCTTGTGAGCTAAATTTTACTTTTCCCCTTCTTTTAGTTTTCGGACTCCAATTTAGCCTCAGTTTTTTCCTATACACTCGTAATGAAATATAGTATTTTATTAAGTTATTTAAAATTACACCCATGCTTGATATCCATGGGTTAGATGTTGGATAAATATGACCCATAACATCACTATTTGCAAAAGACATGGTATTTTTATACAAATTAACTATATGACAAAGAAAATTGCTCTTTTATCATTTTGTAATTGGATTACTTGGATATATAAATGATAAAAGTCCATATGATTAGTACCAGATTAATAAGATATGAGACAGTATTAATCAACGAAATGTTTAATCATTAAATATCCATAGTCGTAGTATTATCGAGACTGGACATCGATAATGCAGAATAGGCTAGTATTACACTTGTGCGCGTTATGGAAGCTTAACGACATAGTTCTCATATATTTAAGTATTAGATACTTATGCAAGTTTGATAGGAGGTTATGTTAGCCATTGGACCGGAAACATCTTCGCTCTAGATAGACCCCTCGGAATCCTATTGGTAGTATGACTATGTGTCTATGGGAATCCAAATCAGGGTAGGTGTATGTGGTCTTAACCTGAGACTTGCATCACTAATACTTGCGAAAATCAGTATACTTTGGTTTTGGTCATCCGGATCTTTAACAGGTTCTGTGTACGCCTTTTCTAGGTATACTGAGAATCGTAATGTATTGGGTGTGATGTCAAGATGGAAGTATCACTTCATTCATATGGAGATGATGATCACGCAGGGATATAAAACTAGTACTCTTAAATGCTGCAGCTATCGGGATAATATGACTAGGTCATGATTATTCGATTACAAAGACTAGTTGCTAGTGATCTGATACATGCTTCGTACGAGGCAGACACAATTCCAGCCCCATGCCTAGCATGTGACATCCGATACTGGATCGTAATACGCAATACATAGTATACTATGCCTGATATAGATTATATATTCTTTGTTGAATATTTTTGGAGAATTGAGTAGGCACGGTGCTTTGCTAGAAGCAAACTAAGTCTTGTAAATCAGTAAGAACGTGGTACCGGGTACACACGTGTTCGGATAGTCCTACAATTGGATTTACTGCCAACATATCCAGGGATCTCTTGGGTCACTTCCCAAAGATTCACCGATGATATTTGACTCGAACAGAATTAATCTGGGATTAATTATGGGAGAGAAAATTAATTTGGGATTAATTACGGAAAGAATTTATCTAGGATAAAATTCACATAGAAGAGAGAACGCGATTAATTTGGAATTAATTGATTAAATAATATATTGGATATATTAATTGAAATCAGATTTCAATGCGGAATTAAAATTGGATTTTAATTCGGGCGAACGAATTAATTTGGAATTAATTCGTAAGCGACTTTCGTAATAATTTTACGAGGCATAATTATTTAATTAAATTGGATTTAATTATGTCGCAACGGTAAATTCATTTAGTTCAGAATTAAACGAACCCGAGCCCGAACGAAATTGCGTGTTGGGTTAGCCGACTTAAATTTGGAATTTAAAAGTGGTGGGACTCACTTCACTTACATTAACATGTTGGACATGTGATGGAAGTGGTTGGGCTTGATTTATGGATTTGATTTGTTGGAAGTAAGGCTTGGCTTTACTTATAATATACTCAAACCAAATCCAACACACAACTTTGGTATTTAAAAGCAAGTCAACTTTGGAAGTAAGACACTTTTACTATTCACAACATTTCATCTTCTCTCTTCTACCTTGTTTTGTCGTGAGCTTATCCTCACCCCATTGAAGTTTTGTTGCAAAATTTCTTTAAGCTAGCACTTTCAAGAGTTAATTAAGGTGATAGGGAAACTCATCCTTGAGTTGGGAATTCAAAAGAAAGCTTGGAGCTGCCAACAAATTCAAAAGAAAGCTTTGGAATCTATCATCCAAACCGATCAATGTAAGTTTATTCCGCAAACTTATTTTTGATTATTCACACACAATATCATGTCTTAGAGACCTTGGGCATGTTTAGGACACTAACAATGGTATCATGAGCCATATCTAAGCATGATTTATATTTAGGGTTTATGGAATTTATTTGGGGTTTTTGTGCTTGGAGTTTAAAAATGCCTAAATTGGTTGTTTGGTTGAGCTTTGATGATGATAAATTGGATTTGTGAATAAATGGATTTGAGAAAATTTGATTAGATTAATTTTCCCTAAAAATCCCACCTTGGCCGAAACTAGCCCTAATAGTGTTCATGGTGATTTGTTTGTTAATTTGACTATTGGATGAGTTTATGACATGATATATATATTGATTGTTGATTTAATTTGATTGAAATCAAGATTGGATATTATTATGCCCAAATTACCGTGAACCATATGCATGAAATAGATTGATTTTGCTTCAATTGTGTTGGACATGAATTGAATATTTTAATGAATGATTAATTAGTTTAATTGATGTTTTGGAAATATTAGTTTAATT
This sequence comes from Zanthoxylum bungeanum, assembly GCA_019454045.1. Classification (NCBI taxonomy): domain Eukaryota; kingdom Viridiplantae; phylum Streptophyta; class Magnoliopsida; order Sapindales; family Rutaceae; genus Zanthoxylum; species Zanthoxylum bungeanum. The sequence goes on along the minus strand of SKCR01016406.1, from coordinate 97,850 downwards.
AATTATTTATGGCTATTACACTTTAATTAAATTAATGTCATATTTAGAATATTATGTTAATAATAAATTAGTCTTTAAATTGGATTGGAATAATTTGTTGTATTTGGGCTTAATGAGCTTGGTTGGGCCAAGCTTGGTTTTGGACAATTGGATTGGATCCAAATTGGGCCCAAAACCATTTCCATAAAGTCCAAATATAACTTTTGGGCCTTTTAATATTTAATTGGGCCTAATGGGCCAAAATTGATTTTATGGCAAATGGTGATTCCTAATTGGGCCTTGGCATCTTGGATTGGATCCATATTGGCCAAATCCCATGCCTTAAGAATTAATTAAAAGTCCATTGGACTTTAATTAAAAAGTATTGGATACTGATTGGGCCTTTGAGACCCATTTAGATTAGATTTAGAATCTAAGTCTAAAAGGCACTAAAATAAGTGTAATTATTTAATTTGGAATTAAATTCGAATTAGTATTGAATACAAATTAAATTGGATTTAAAATTATAGTTCGATATAATTCAAGAATACGTACTTTGAGTATTTATTCTTAAACGAGTTGGACAGGCGCAAATCAAATCGTTGTTTGAACATTGGATGATCATTAATTCAAAGATTAATTAATTGGATTAGATTGATTGAATAAAATGCTATGTGTGAATACTTGGATGTATTGTATGAATAATGTATATCGGATGGATATTAGAAGGGTGAGTGCAATTTTGTAAATTTTTGTAATAAATTTGGAATTTATTAAATTGGACCTGCGTGTCCAGCCTATTTTCTCTTTACTCTTTGTATTTCTATTTTCACCAATTCCCCTCAATGTAAATGAGGTTTCTTTAATGTATTATGTAATTGGGTAGAAGTATGTAAAGTGCTAGCGGGAGAGAAGAAAGATAGAGATTTTTTCTAGGAACAAATTGTTTTATATCCATCCGCATATCATTATTAATTTATTCGCGCCTTATTATGCTTTTAGAATGCATGCTTAAGGGTGTATGATGAGACCTAATCAAAGATAATAAATTGGTTGCCAATTTACACGAAAAACCCTTACTTTAATATTAAACGATTTCCTTCCATTGAGTGGTTCTCTCTCAAGATCCAAGATTGGCATTGGTTTGTTGGCAAAAGTCAAGATCATTGTCCATCGCGGATGTGTTTGAACCACGAAAGCTTTGTTCTATATCGCATGTCTTGGGCAGTTATGATTTGTTGGCCAAAGTCAAGGTCACTTCTGTACATCGACGTGGATTACGAAGCTTTCCCACTGTCAATGGGTCACGCTTAACTGGAATCATTAAGCTTGTTGAGCCAAAGACAAGACTTAGTTGATTCAGAGGAAAAGGTTAGGAAATATATATTGGATATATATCTCGGACTTGGAGGTCCACCTACCGGCTCTAGGAATTGGATGGGATCCAATTGATCTTAGAGATCTACCTAGTTAAGTTTCATACAGCTTGTTGGCCAAAGTCAAGGTTGTGTGTTATTTAACGGGATCCTAGCCCATTAGGAAATTGGGTTTCCCGAGTACTCAACAGAGGGTTAGAGGCTCGCCGAAAAATAGTGGTAGGCTAGTATTAAATTTGTAATTTCATTTAAATACTTGCCAATACGCGCTCTTTTATTTTATTTATCTTTGTTATAAATATATATTAGTTGGACTAATATTGAATAATGCTTTCTTTGAACAGTTAGACTGTATAAGACACTACTCCACTTGTAGTTGGTCATATAGTTAGACTATAGTAACCATTACATTTTGAGTGTACCCGATATCATTGATTGAATAGTTGGACTTTGCAATCGAGATGGCTGGAAAGATTAGCGTTAGGGACATCGTCATGGGTGATAGTGTCTTTAACGACTCCAATTTTCCAGATTGGGAGATGAATCTCAGGATAGTCCTGGGAGCCGAGAAGTTACTCTATGTCATAGAGAAACCTCTCGGGCCTGAGCCCGGAGTTGAGAAAATAGTAGATCATGAGCTTTGGAAGACTCATCGTGATGATAACTTTAGTCCCCAATCTGTAATGCTTGCCACAATGACTCATCAATTTCATCGTCAGAACAAAGGATTGGATTCTTATAGTATGATGTTGAAATTGAAGGATCTTCACAGGTCTATTCTTAGATCTCATAAGCATGAGTTGCGAAAGAAGCTCTTTTGCTCGCGTATGTCAGAGGGTACATCTGTCAAGCACTATGTGTCATAGATGATTACTGACATCGAACAGCTAGGTCAGCTGGGCATAACCTTCGAGCCCGAGACTTCCATAGATTTGATCTTACAGTCTCTGCCCGAGTGCTGAGGTAGGTTCGTCATGAACTACAATATGTTGAACCAAGAAAAGACTCTTGGAGAGTTAATGGAGATGCTGAAAGAAGCAGAGCCAGAGCTTCTAAAGGGCAAGAAGCGCGAGGCGCACCTTACTTCGACATCCCAGAAGGCCAAGGCTTGGTCGAAGGCTTCTGGGGGTGTGAAGAAAAGGAAGAAAAAGGGCAGGGCCAAATCATCACAGTCTTCTGGGAAGATTAAGGACATATCCCAAGACGTCTGCCTACTTTATGGAAATTGGGTTCACTGGAAGCGTGACTGCCGTGAGTACAAGGAGGAGTTGAAGGAAGTGAAGACGGGCAAGGCTCCGGCTTCATGTATGTTTGTTATAAACATGTCCACTACTAGTTTTAAATATTGGATTTTTGATTCTGGATGTGGTAATCACATATGTACTGATGTGCAGGATCTGCTAATTAGCAGGATACTGGCTTCAAACGAGATCGACTTGTGAGTCGGAAACGGGACGAGAGTCGCTGTTTTGACCATTGGGACCTATGTTTTGTATCTGCCAATGGGGCATGTAATTACATTAAGTGACTGTTATTTTGTACCTAGTTTGACTAGGAACATCATCTCTGTATTTTGTTTAACCCGTTGCGGGTGTACCTTTGTATTCCGGAACACTAGGTGTTTAGTATATAAAGATAACATTTTGATATGTACAACAGATGTTAATGATGGTCCTTATATTTTGAATATAAATGAATCTCAAACATATAACATGACAAACAAAATGCTCAAACTAAGTAACACAGATGAAATTTATCTGTGGCATTGTCGTCTGGGATGCATTAACAAGACTCGTATATCCACTATTTGAAAGAATGGATACTTGGACGGATTTGATTCCAATTCAAATGACGTCTGTGAATCTTGTTTATTAGGTAAAATGCCTAAAACGCCTTTTAGCGGTAAGGGTGTACGTGCCACCGAGCTGTTAGCCCTCGATCATAGTGACGTATACAGGCCCATGTCTAGCTAGGCTAGAGGTGGTTATGAATACTTCGTAACCTTTATGGATGTTGCATCACGTTATGGTTATGTGTGTCTTATGAGACACAAGTCGGAAACTTTTGAGAAATTCAAAGAGTTTCGACACGAAGTAGAAAAACAGACCGGTAAAAGTATTAAAACATTACAGTAGGACCGTGATGGAGAATACTTAAGCAATGAGTTTCTTGATTACTTGAAAGAGTATGGTATTCTTTCACAGTGGACTCCTCCCGGAACACCTCAATGAAAGGTGTGTCCGAAGGGAGAAACCGAACTTTGTTGGACATGGTAAGGTTAATGATAAGTCGCACTAAGCTACCAATTTCCTTATGGGATACGTATTGAATAGTTGAATACTTATTTTGAATAAGGTTCCGACAAATTCTGTTGGACAGACTCCATACGAAATATGGATATGAAAGAAACATGGTTTCTCATTCATGAAGATTTGGGATGCTGGGCATATATTAAACGTTTGGATGATACCACTCCATGATGGAAGTGGATGGGCTTGATTTATGGATTTGATTTGTTGGAAGTAAGGCTTTGCTTTACTTATAATATACTCAAACCAAATCCAACACACAACCTTGGTATTTAAAGGCAAGTCAACTTTGGAAGTAAGACACTTTTACTAGTCACAGCATTCATCTTCTCTCTTCTACCTTATTTTGCCGTGAGCTTCTCCTCACCCCATTGAAGTTTTGTTTCAAAATTTCTTTAAGCTAGCACTTTCAAGAGTTAATTAAGGTGATAGGGAAACTCATCATTGAGTTGGGAATTCAAAAGAAAGCTTGAAGCTTCCAACAAATTCAAAGAAATCTTGAAATCCATCATCCAAACCGATCAATGCAAGTTTATTCCGCAAACTTGTTTTTAATTATTCACACACAAATCATGTCTTAGAGACCTTGGGCATGTCTAGGACACTAACATTAGACCCATTTTCGCTATGTCGGGCACTGATCCGACCCTAGGGGTTCTAGATCTGCCCCAACAAATGTGGACTTATTCATTGTGCACTCATATTTTCAGTTCACATTTCTACAAATCAATGATCGCTTCGTCTATTTCCAATAAAGCTCTCCTAAGAATGATTGGGATACCATGATCCTCCTCTATATTAAGGACAAGGAAATCAACAGAGAAGTAAAACTTATCCACCTTAAACAACACGTCCTCTACTATTCTGATAAGTGAAAGATCTATCTGCTAGCTGCAATATGATGATGGTTGGCTTCGCCTCACCTAAGCCTATTTTTTTGTAGATGGATAAGGGTCTGAGATTGATACTCGCACCCAAATTGCATAGCGCCTTACCAAAGTCTCAATTTCCAATCGTGCACGGTATGGTAAATTTGTCACGATCCTTCCACTTTGGAAGGAGCTTATTCTTATGATGGCACTATTGGACAATTATGACCCATAGCGTCACTATTTGTACAGATCATGGTGTTGTTGTACAAATTAACTATGTGACAAAGGACATTGCACTCTTATCATTTGTGATTAGATCACCAAGATATATAAATGATAGGAGGTCCTTATGATTTGTTCCTGGATTGAGATGATATGAGACAATATCAGTCCACGAAGGATAAATCATTAAATATCCCTAGTCAGAGTATTATCGAGATTGGACATCGATAAAAGCGTAAAAGACTAGTATTACACTTATGCACGTTGTGAGGGCATAACGACATAGTTCTCATATATTTGGGTATATGATACTCATGCAAGTGTAATAGGAGGTTGTGTTTTACCGATGGTATGGGAAACAACTTCGCTCTGGATAGACCCCCTCGGAATTCCATTGGAAGTATGACTATGTGTCTATGGAAGTCCGAAATCAGGGTAGGTGTATTTGGTTAACCTGAGACTTGCACCGCTAATACTTGCGACAATCAATATACTTTAGTTTTGGTCGTCCAGGCTTTAACAGGTTCTGTGTACGCCTCTGCTGGTATATTGAGAATCGTAGTGTGTTGGGTGTGATGTCAAGACAGAAGTATCACTCCAGTCATATGGAGATGATTGTCAGGTAGGATACGGTACTAGTACTCTTAAGTACTGCAGTCATCGCGATATTATGACTAGGTCATGTCTATCCGATTATAGAGACTAGTTACCAGACATGACATGTGTTTCGTACGGGGCAGACACCATCCAGCCCCAGGCCTAGCACGTGACATCCGATACTGGATCGATATACGCAATACTATGTATACTACGCCTGATATAGATCGCTTATTCCTGTAAGCATATTTCTTGAGAATTGGGTAGGCATAGCACTTTGCTAGAAGCCAACCTTGTCTTGTAAATCAGTATAAACGTAGTACTTGGTACTTAAGTGTTTGGATAGTGCGACGACCGTATTTACTGCCAATATATCCGGGGATCTCATGGGCCGCTTCCCGAAGATTCACCGATGACGTATGACTCGCACTTAATTAATCTGGGATTAGTTAGATGAGAGAGAAAATTAATCTGGGATTTATTGAGGAGATATTTTATCTGGGATAAAATATCATTTAAAGAGAGAGATAACGATTAATTTGGAATTAATCGATAAAATAATATATTTGATATATTATACGAAATTGGATTTCGACGCGGAATTGAAATTAGATTTTAATTCGAGCGAACGAATTAATTTAGAATTAATTCATTAGCGACGTGAATAGTGATTTCGCTAGGCATAATCATTTAATTACGTCGCAACAGAAAATTCATTAATTTGGAATTAGCGAACCCGAGCCCGGGATTATTTAGAAGAGCATTCGCATTTTGAATTCGAGTGCGGCACGCAAGTCAAATCAAGCGTCAAATCGCTAGTCGCATCTAGCGTCACATCATTCGTCAATCAAGTGATAGATGTCTTTCATTTTGAGTGATTGACACCAGTCATTATTCATTGATTGATGTAAGTTGATGAGAGTTGTTGGCATAGTTGCCTTTGACTTTTAAGAAATTGAAAAATGGTATATGTTAATTGATTTTGGAAATTAATAAACCATTACACATTTTCCATTCTCTCTCTTATTTTTTACGGTTTGGAGCCAAGAAATTCCCTCTCTCTCTCACGCCATTTCTTCTGTTTCTGCTGCTAAAAATCGAGAATGTGAAGGAGAAATTGGATGATGATTTTATGGCAAAATCATCAAGTGCTAGCACACAATAGGAGCCATACAAAGGTGATAGCGAACTCACTTCATGAGCTTGGAATCACCTTGATAAGCTTGGAGCTTGGAGCATCAATTGAGGATCACACATGGCCAAATCTTGGAGATCCATTACAGCCCACTGCCGAGCTTGGAGGAGGCAGAAAACGACTTTTTTGTTGACTCACACATCTCTCAACCGATCGATGTGAGTATTCCTCAACTCCCTCGTTGTATTCGCACATGTATTTTCATTGCTTGAAATGATCTTGGGATGCTTAGAGAATTCGAACAATGGTATCCATGAGCAAGGTTGAGCATGAAAATAATTTAGGGTTAAAATTTGGGTAAATTGATTTTGAGCATGATTTGGTTAAATTGTTTGATTAAGTGTTCTTAAATGATGTTGAATTGAAGATTGATTGGATCAATTTCATGAAATTGTGATTGGATCATTTTTCCCCAATTTTGGAAGGCTTGGCAAAAAATACATGATGCCCTAATTGTCTTGGATTTTTTTATTTTGATTCATTGGATGAGTTGGAAATCAATTGGGAATGTTGATTTAATGTTGAATTTGATTTAATTTGATTGGATTTGCAATTTGGCATAAAAACCCTAAAATCCGAGACTTTGAAGCATGTGAATTGGGTTTGATTTTTGATAAAATGTGTTGGACATGTTTTGTTATTAAAGGCATGATTAATTAGGCTAATTGGTGTTTTGGAAATGTTAATTGGGTAATTAATTGTGTAATACACTTTAGTTAATTTAATTGAGAAATTTGGAATTTTTTGGAATTAAATTAATTGGGCCTATTTTGAATTTGGGCTTGAAATGTTGTAAATGGGCTTATTGGGCTTGGTTGTACCAAGATGGGTTTAGGCTAAATTGGTTGGATCCAATTGGGCCCAAAACCGCTTCCATAAAGCCCAAATGCGACTAATGGACCTTAATAAATTTAATTGGGCCTAATGGGCCTAAATTGATTTATAGGCTTATGGGGTTATTCCTTGATTGGGCTTTGGTTATCGGGTTTGACCCGAGTTGACCAAAAGTCCACGCCTTAAGAAATTAATTAAAAGCCCATTGGACTTTAATTAAATTAATATTGGATATAAATCGGGCTTTGAGACCCGTAATGATTAAATTTGGAATTTAAGTCGTAAATGTTTATTAATAAAGTGTAATATTTAATTTGGAATTAAATAGTGAATTAGTATTAAATACAAGTTGAATTGGATTTAATTTTGTAGTTTAATATAATTCAAGAATTCGTAATTTGAGTATTTATTCGCTAAACGAGTTTGACTCGCGCAAAATCAAATCGTTGTTTGAACATTGGATGGTCATTAATTATCAGATTAATTAATTTGATTAGATTGATTGATAACATGCTTGTGTGAATACATGGTTGTGATGCATGAATAATGTATATCAGATGATTATTAGAAGGGTGGGGCAATTTTAGAAATTATTGTAATAAATTTGGAATTTATTAATTGGACCTGCGTGTCCAGCCTTATTACCTCCTTACTCTTTGTATTTCTCTTCTCACCAATTCCCCTCAATGTAAATGAGGTTTCTTTAGAAGTGTAGTGTAACAGATAGAAGCAAATACTTGTGCTAGCGGGAGAGAGGAAAGGTAGAGATTTGATATAGGATCAATGTGTTAAGTATCCATCCGCATATCATTATTATTTTATTATACGCGCTTTATTATGTATTTAGAATGCATGTTTAAGGGTGTATGATGATGAGACCTTAATAAAGATAATAAATTGGTTGCCAATTTGCACGCGAAAAACCCTCACTAAATATTAAGCGTTTTTCCTTCCATTGAGTGATTCTTACTCAAGATCCAAGACTGGCATTGGCTTGTTGGCCAAAGTCAAGGCCTTTGTCCGTCGAAGATGTGTTTGAATCACGAGAGCTTTGTTCCATATTGGTTTCTTGTCCAATTTGTGGTTTGTTGGCCAAAGTCAAGACCACTTCTTGTCCATCGACATTGATTACGAAGCTTTCCATGGTCAATGGGTCACGCTTAACTGGGATCACTAAGTTTATTGTGCCAAAGCCAAGGCTTAGTTGATTCAGAGGAAAAAGGTTAGGTAATATATTGGATATATTGGCATATATAAGATATATGTTTCAGACTTGGATGTCCCCTATGGATCTAGGAATTGGATGGATCCAATTGATCTTAGAGATCTACCTAGTTAATTATCATACAATTGTTGGCCAAAGTCAAGATTGTGTGTTATTTAACGAGATCCTAGCCCACTAGGAAACACGGTTTCCGAGTACTCGACAGAGGGTTAGAGGCTCGCCAAAAAATAGGGGAGGCAAGAATTGAATTTGCAATATTCGTTTAATTACTTGCCATACGCGCTCAAAACAAATATCATTCGTCAAATAAATTAAATATTAGTTGGACTAATATTTAAATGTTTTTTTAAATAAACAGTTGGACTGTATTCAAACAAATCATTTATAGTTTGATTATATAATTGGATTATAATAATCATTATAATAATAGTACCTAATCATTGATTAAATAGTTGGACTATTAGAATCAAGATAAAATTGAAAGATTAGCATTTAAAACATAATCCTAGGGAAAATATATTTAAATGATTTAATTTTCAAATAGGGAATAAATTTCAAGATGGTCCTGGAAACTAATAAGTTACTTTATTTGATAAAATAACATATTATGCCTAAGCCCGGAGTTAAGCAAATAGTAGAGCATGATCTTTGGAAGATTCATGTAATGATAACTTTAGTGATTAATCTGTTATGCTTGTCAAATAGACTCATTAATTTCCAAATCAGAACTAAGGATTAGATCCCTAAAGTATGATGAAGAAATTGAAGGATCTTCATAGATCTATCTTTAGATTTTAGAAGTAATAAATTACAATACAAAACTCTTGGAGAGTTAATAACTATTCTCAAGGAGACAAAGTCAAAGTTTGCAATAAGGCAAGAAGCGCAAGGTGCATCTTATTTCGAAATTTCGGAAGACTAAGGCTAGGCCGAACGCTTCTGAGTGTGGAAAAGGGCAAAGACAAAATCATTATAATCTTCTGGGAAGATAAATGACATATCTCAAAATGTCTGCCTAAATTGTGGCAAACGGGATCGCGGAAGCGTGACTGCCGTTTGGATAAAGCAGACATGAAGGAATAAAACGACGGTGCAAGGTTCCGGCTTTGAATATGTTTGTCATAAATATGTTCACTACTAGTATTGAAATGGATTTAAATACTTAGTGTCGTACATAAATATGTATTGATGTTCAGAATCTGCTATGAGCAATGATACTGACTTCAGATCGAGATTTATCTACTAATCAGAACGGGACCAAATTTTAGGAACTACCCTTCGGGTTTGTACTTAAATTTGGAAACTGTTATAATGTAACTAGTTTGACTAGAGACATTATCTCTATATCAGTGTTAACCCGCTGCGGGTTAACCTTTATATTCTAGAACACTAAAGTGCTTTATTATATAAAGATGATATTGAGATAACATTAGATGTGAATAACAGAATTTATATTTTGAATATAAATAAATCTCAAACATATAACATTATAAACAAACAGCTCAAACTGATTTGATCAGATGAAACATATTGTGGCATTGTGTCTAAGACATAATTAAACAAGACTCGTATATCCACACTTTTGAAGAGTGTAACTAGGACAAAATTTGATTCCATTCAAATAAAGTCTACGAATCTAGTTTATAGGGCAAAGTGCCTATAACATTATTTACTTGGTAAAAGTATAGATGCCACCAATCTGTTAGCCCTAATTCATAGTGAAGCATGTGGGCCCATATCTAGCTAGGCTAGAAGTGGATATGAATATTTCGTGACCTTTACGGATGTGGCATCGCGTTATGGTTATGTGTTTCTTTTGAAGAACACAAATCGGAAACTTTTAAAGTTTTCGACACAAAATAGACAAACAGATCGGCTAAAGTATTAAAGTCACGGTAAGACCGTAATGGAAAATACTTAAGCAATAAGTTTCTAATAAACTTGAAAGAGTATAGTATTCTTTCAATGAGGCCTCCTCCCATAACACGTCAATTTGATGGTGTGTCCGAACTGGATAAACCGAATTTTGTTGGACATGATAAGGTTAATCCTGAGTCGATCTGAGCTACCATTTCCTTCAACGGATAAGCATAAACAGTACATAACTTATTTTGAATAAGGTTCCATAAAAATCTGTTTGACAGATATCATATTAGATATGAACAGGAAAGAAACCGGGTTTTCTCATTCCTGAATATTTGAGTATGCTAGGCATATGTTTGGATGATACCAAACTAGAACCCAAAATGGATAAGTGCCAATTGTAGGTTATCCTAGGGAAACCAAAGTATAGTACTTATACATCTCACCTGAGAAAAATGTAATTGTTGCTCACCATGCAGCTTTCCTAAGAGGAATACCGATATGTAGTGGTAAGTGGGAGGATAGTAAAACTCGATGAAAATCAAAGTAATATTGTTCATGGCACCAAGTCCTTAATGGAACACAAACAGTTCATCAAGGATGAAACTGTACCAATAATCTTCGAATACACAAGAACCGCGTATGTCGGAGAGAGTCAGAAAACGACCTAGGGTATGGGTTTCTGATCTCACCTCATAAAGATGTCAATCTAATTGAGGAACACCAACTGACTACGTATGAGGAAGTGATACAAGGTATCGACTCCCTATTATGACAAAGTGTCATGAGTCCGAAATGGATACCATGTATAACAACCAAGTTTGGATACTAGTTGATGTACCGCAAGGCATTGTGCCTATTGGTACTTTATAAGTCTTCAAGGAAGACATACATGGATGGCAACATACCAACGTGTAAAGCTAGGCTTTTAGCGAAAATGTATCGTTATCAACATTGTGTTGATTACGATTCAACCTTTTACCTGTTGCCACAGTGAATCCATTTGGATAATGCTTGCTAATACTGTATGTTTCATTTATGAAATAGACAGCTGAATGCCAAAACCGCTTCCTTAACGGAAACCTTTCAGAGGATGTTTACAACATCATGTCGGTTTTGTCGTACCAAGACTAGCAAACAAGGTTTGCAGGTTATTCGATCCATGTTTGGATTGAAGCAAGCATTAGGTTATTGGAATTATCGTTTTTCATGTAATCATAATGGTCTATGATTTAATTCAAAATGAAATGATTCTTGTGTATATAAGAAGGTTAGTGGGAGCGCACTGATAGTGGCTGTCCTATAAATAATGATAATATTTCATTTCTTGGAAATGATATTCCCATAATACAATTGGTGAAAGCTTGGCTTTCGAGAAAATTCTCCGTAGAATTCTTTGGAGAAACAACCTTTATTCTAGGAATAAAGATCTACTGAGATAGATTTAAAGTTGTTAATACTCTCCGAGAACTCGTACATTGAAAAATGTACGCGACCTGGTGTCTCATACGCTTTGAGCATATGAATTCACAAACAGGCCAATCCAAGTGATAGTCACTGGATTGATTATAAGAACATCTATTAGTATCTTAGAGATCTAAGGATGCTGTCTTAATCTATAGAGAAGGAGAACTTGAAGTGACTGGGATCACTACTGCAAGTTTCCTAAACGATATAAACGACTACAAGTCGTAAACGGTACTATACCAGTTTCAATAACGGAACAGTGAGCTGGAAATCTTCCAAACAAGATACTGTTACCGAATAAACAACTAATGCGGGTTATTGCTGCAGCTGAGGCAGCAATAGAATCCATTTGGGTCGATAACAAATCTAATTAGATTAGATATAGTTATATTAGCAGCTGAGCTAGGCTTCAGCGCAAGCTAAAGATTAATGGTCTCATCAACGATCCAGATAAATACTTCGATATTCATCTGATTCGTTCGGATCATACATTGTGGCAATGTGATGATCGAATAAATCACATCAGATGATAATCATGCATATCCGCTGACGAAAGCCTTTTCTCAGCAGTTTGAGGGAACCGTACATAGTTCGGGTGTTAGACACTCGAGTGACTGGCTATAGGCCAAGTGGGAGATTGTTGGACAATTATGACCCATAGCGTCACTATTTGTACAGATCATGGTGTTGTTGTACAATTTAACTATGTGACAAAGGAGATTGCACTCTTATCATTTGTGATTAGATCACCAAGATATATAAATGATAGGAGGTCCTTATGATTTGTTCCTGGATTGAGATGATATGAGACAATATCAGTCCACGAAGGATAAATCATTAAATATCCCTATTCAGAGTATTATCGAGATTGGACATCGATAAATGCGTAAAAGACTAGTATTACACTTATGCGCGTTGTGAGGGCATAACGGCATAGTTCTCATATATTTGGGTATATGATACTTATGCAAGTGTAATAGGAGGTTGTGTTTTACCGATGGTACGAGAAACAACTTCGCTCTGGATAGACCCCCTCGGAATTCCATTGGTAGTATGACTATGTGTCTATGGAAGTCCGAAATCAGGGTATGTGTATTTGGTCTTAACTTTAGACTTGCACCGCTAATACTTACGACAATCAATATACTTTGGTTTTGGTCGTCCAGGGCTTTAACAGGTTCTGTGTACGCCTCTGCTGGGTATATTGAGAATCGTAGTGTGTTGGGTGTGATGTCAAGACGGAAGTATCACTCCAGTCATATGGAGATGATGGTCACGTAGGATACGGTACTAGTACTCTTAAGTACTGCAGTCATCCGGATATTTGACTAGGTCATGTATATCCGATTATAGAGACTAGTTACCAGACATTCGACATGTGCTTCGTACGGGGCAGACACAATTCCAGCCCCAGGCCTAGCACGTGACATCCGATATTGGATCGATATACGCAATACTATGTATACTACGCCTGATATAGATCGCTTATTCCTGTAAGCATATTTCTGGAGAATTGGGTAGGCATGACGCTTTGCTAGAAGCCAACCTTGTCTTGTAAATCAGTATAAATCAGTCCGACGATCGTATTTACTGCCAACATATCTGGGGATCTCATGGGTCGCTTCCCGAAGATTCACCGATGACGTATGACTCACACTTAATTAATCTGGGATTAATTAGATGAGAGAGAAAATTAATCTGGGATTAATTGAGGAGATATTTTATCTCGGATAAAATATCATTTAAAGAGAGATAACCATTAATTTGGAATTAATTGATAAAATAATATATTTGATATATTATACGAAATTGGATTTCGACACGGAATTGAAATTATATTTTAATTCGGGCGAATGAATTAATTTACAATTAATTCGTTAACGACGTGAATAGTGATTTCGCTAGGCATAATCATTTAATTACGTCGCAACAGAAAATTCGTTAATTTGGAATTAGCGAACCCGAGCCCGATAATATTTGCGAGCGCATTCGCATTTCAAATTCGAGTACGGCACGCAAGTCAAATCAAGCGTCAAATCGCTAGTCACATCTAGCGTCACATCATTCGTCAATCTAGTGATATATGTCTTTCATTTTTAGTGATTGACACCAGTCACTATTCATTGATTGATGTAAGTTGATGGGATTTGTTGGCATAGTTGCCTTTGACTTTTAAGAAATTGAAAAATGGTATATGTTAATTGATTTTGGAAATTAACAAACCATTACACATTTTCCATTTCTCTATCTTGTTTTTTACGGTTTGGAGCCAAAACATTCCATCTCTCTCTCACGCCATTTCTCTTCTATTTCTGCTCCTAAAAACCGAGAATGTGAAGGAGAAATTGGATGATGTTTTTGTTGCAAAATCATCAAGTGCTAGCACACAATAGGAGCCATACAAAGGTGATAGGGAACTCACTTCATGAGCTTGGAATCACCTTGATAAGCTTGGAGCTTGGAGCATCAATGGAGGATCACACATGGCCGAATCTTGGAGATCCATTACAGCCCACTGCCGAGCTGGAGGAGGCAGAAAATGACTTTTTTTTGTTGACTCCCGCATCTCTCAACCGATCGATGTGAGTATTCCGCAACTCCCTCGTTGTATTCACACATGTATTTGTTGGACAATTATGACCCATAGCGTCACTATTTGCACAGATCATGGTGTTGTTGTACAAATTAACTATGTGACAAATGAGATTGCACTCTTATCATTTGTGATTAGATCACCTAGATATATAAATGATAGGAGTTCCCTATGATTTGTTCCTGGACAGAGAATGATATGAGACAGTATCAGTCTACGTAGGATAAATCATTAAATATCCCTAGTCAGAGTATTATCGAGATTGGACATCGATAAATACGTAAAAGACTAGTATTACACTTGTGCACGTTGTGAGGGCACAACAACATAGTTCTCATATATTTGGGTATAGGATACTCATGCAAGTGTAATATGAGGTTGTGTTTGACCGATGGTACAGGAAACAGCTTCACTCTGGATAGACCCCTGCGGAATCCCATTGGTAGTATGACTATGTGTCTATGGGAGTCTGCAATCAGGGTAGGTGTATTTGGTCTTCACCTGAGACTTGCACCGCTAATACTTGCGACAATCAATATGCTTTGGTTGCGGTCGTCCAGGGCTTTAACCGGTTCTGTGTACGGCAATGCTGGGTATATTGAGAATCGTAGTGTGTTGGGTGTGATGTTAAGATGGAAGTATCACTCCAGTCAAATGGAGATGATGGTCACATAGGATACATAACTCGTTCTCTTAAATGCTCGAGCTATCGGGATATTATGACTAAGTCATGTATATCCGATTATACAGACTAGTTACCAGACATCCGATATGTGCTTCGTATGAGGCAGACTTAATTCCAGCCCCAGGCCTAGTACGTGATCATCCGATACTGGATCGAAATACGCAATACTACGGTATACTACGCTTGATATAGATCACATATTCCTATAAGGATATTTCTGGAGAATTGGGTAGGCATGACGCTTTGCTAGAAGCCAACCTTGTCTTGTAAATCGGTATAAACGTAGTATGGGGTACTTACGTGTTCGGATAGTCTGACGACCGTATTTACTGCCAACATATCCGGGGATCTCATGGGTCCCTTCCTAAAGATTCACCGATGATGTACGACTCGCACTTTATTAATCTGAGATTAATTTGATGAGAGAGAAAATTAATCTGGGATTAATTACAGAGATATTTTATCTGGGATAAAATATTAATTAAAGAGAGAGAACGATATATTATGCGAAATTGGATTTCGACGCGGAATTAAAATTAGATTTTAATTCGGGGGAATGAATTAATTTAGAATTAATTCGTTAGCGACATGAATAGTGATTTCGCTAGGCGTAATCGTTTAATTGTGTCGCAACGGAAAATTCGTTAATTTGGAATTCGCGAACCCGAGCCCGGGATTATTTGCGAGCGCATTCGCATTTCGAATTCGAGTGCGGCACGCAAGTCAATCGAGCGTCAAATCGCGAATCACATCAAGCGTCAAATCACATGTCACTTTGAGTGATGTGACAATTTGATTGATTGATTGAGTGATTGATGTGATAGTTGAAAAGCATTAATTGCTTTTTGCTTTTTGACTTTTGGTATATGAAAATGATTTATGTATTTGTTTTGTTGTTGGAAATAAAATAAATATATATATATATATATATAATACATTTTCTTTTTATTATTCTCTCTCTCTCACGGTATACGGTTTCAAGGAAACCCAATTTTTCCCTCCTCTATTTCCTTCTCTCTTTCACTGCTTGTAGCCGATTTCCTCTTCCATTTTTCTGGTTTGACCGAAAAACAAAGAAGAAGAAGGAGTGTTAGCACACACTTGGGTTATACAAAGGTGATAGGGAAACAATTTCTTGAGCATGGAATCATTTTGGAAGCTTGAAGCTTGGAGCTTCAATGGAGGTCTCCCATGGCCGAATCTTGGAGGAACAATTAGGGCCAAAACGAGCAGTCTACTGCATGAGAAGCTTCACTGCCGCGAGTTTGAGAAGCTTGAAGGCTCGTGTTCATCGCGTCGCAAGATCCGTTCATTGTGAGTATGTTTCTGCCATTCTCCTTTGTGTATTCATGCTTTTTCTTGCTTGATTTCATGATCTTGGGACCTAATCTAGAAACCAACAATGGTATCTTGAGCTTTGATCAAGCATGAAAATTTTAGGGTTAAAATTGGGTAAACTCGATTTGAGCATGAATTGGTTGAATTGTTAGATTAAGTATGCTTGAATGAGGTTGAATTGATGTTGTGCATGATCAATTTCAAGAAATTTGGTTGGATCAAATTTTCCCTAAATTGGAGGCTTGGCCGAAAATTATAAGCCCTAAAAGTCTTGGTAATTTTTGTTTGTTTGATCATTGGATGACTTAAAACAATTGGGTAATGTTGATTTGAGGTTTAATTGGATTAAATTTTGAATTGGACAAATTTCCCCAAATTTAAGGCTTGGCTGAAACTATGTGATTTTTGAAATTCATTGTGGTTTTTTATTTTAATTCATTAGATGAGTTGAATTGATTTGGGAAATGATGATTGTGGATTCAATTGGATTGAAACCGAATCAGAAAGAAAAAACCCCTAATTGCCGAGACTTTAAGCATGTAAATTGGGTTTGATTTTGATTGAATTGTGTTGGACACTATTTGTTTTTGAAATGCATGATTAATTAGGCTAATTGATGTTTTAGAAATGTTAATTGGGTAATTAATTGTGTATTACACTTAGGTTAATTAATTATGGAATTTGGAATTTTATAAGTTAATTAAATGGGCTTAAAATTGGATTTGGGCCTTATAGGTTGTAATTGGGCTTTTGGGCTTTGTTGTACAAAGATCGGTTTAGGAAAAATTGGTTGGATCCAATTAGGCCCAAAACCGAATCCATAAAGTCCAATTACGACTTAATTGACCTTAATTATTTAATTGGGCCTAATAGGCCAAAATTGATTTCTGGGCTTATCGGGTAAATCCCGGATTGGACTTTGGTATAAAGTTGACCAAAAGTCCACGCCTTAAGAAATTAATTAAAAGTCCATTGGACTTTAATTAAATAAACATTGGATGTTAATCGGGCTTTGAGACCCGTTACGATTGAATTTGGAATTGAAGTCGTAAAGGTTCGTTAATAAAGTGTAATATTTAATTTGGAATTAAATAATGAGTTAGTATTAAATACATATTAAATTGGATTTAATTATGTAGTTTAATTTAATTCAAGAATTCGTACTTTGAGTACTTATTCGCAAAAACGAGTTTGACTCGAGCAAAATCAAATCGTTGTTTGAACATTGGATGATCACTAATTATCAGATTAATTAATTGGATTAGATTGATTGATAACATGCTTGTGTGAATACATGGTTGCGATGCATGAATAATGTATATCAGATGGATATTAGATGGGTGGGGCAATTTTAGAAATTGTTGTAATAAATTTGATATATTAATTGGACCTGCGTGTCCAGCCTTATCACCTCTATACTCTTTGTATTCTCTTCTCACCTATTCCCCTCAATGTAAATGAGGTTTCTTAAGAAGTGTAGTGTAACGGGTAGAAGTAAATACATGTGCTAGCGGGAGAGAGAAAGAGAGATTTGATCTAGGATCAATGTAAAGTATCCATCTGCATATCATTATTATTTTATTCATATGCGCTTTATTATGTGTTTAGAATGCATGTTTAAGGGTGTATGATGATGAGACCTTAACAAAGATAATAAATTGGTTGCCAATTTGCACGCGAAAAACCCTCGCTCAATATTAAGCGTCTTTCCTTCCTTTAGTGATTCTCACTCAAGATCCGAGACGGCATTGGTTTGTTGGCCAAAGTCAAGGCCTTTGTCTGTCGAAGATGTGTTTGAATCACGAAGGCTTTGTTCCATATTGGTGTCTTGTCCAAGTTGTGGTTTGTAGGCCAAAGTCAAGACCACTTCTTGTCCATCGACATTGATTACGAAGCTTTCCATGGTCAATGGGTCGCGCTTGACTGGGATCACTAAGTTTGTTGTGCCACAGCCAAGGCTTAGTTGATTCAGAGGAAAAAGGTTAGGTAATACATTGTATGTATTGGCATATATAAGATATATGTTTCGGACTTGGACGTCCCCCTACCGGATCTAGGAATTGGATTGGATCCAATTGATCTTAGAGATCTACCTAGTTAATTATCATACAATTTGTTGGCCAAAGTCAAGATTGTGTGATATTTAACGGGATCATAGTCCACTAGGAAACACGGTTTCCCGAGTACTCGACAGAGGGTTAGAGGCTCGCCGAAAAATAGTGGGAGGCAAGAATTGAATTTGCAATATTCGTTTAATTACTTGCCATACTCGCTCAATCACAAATTATTTCGTCGTTAGATTAATTTTAGTTGGACTAATATTTAAATTGTTGTTTTAATAAAAACAGTGACTGTATTATAGTTGATTATATAATTGGATTATAGTAATCAAATATTTGAATTAATAATTTCAATTTACAGTTGATTTTATAATTGGATTATAGTAATCAATGTAATTGAGGTATTAATTTAAATTATATTTGGTTGTATAGTTGGACTATAATAATCATTATAATATATAGTACCACAAATCGTTGATTAAATAGTTGGACTATTAGAATCAAGATAATATTGAAAGATTGGCATTTAAAACATAATCATGGGGAAAATGTGTTTAAATGGTTTAATTTTCAAATTGGAATAAAATTTCAGGATGGTCCTGGAAACTAATAAGTTAGTTTATTTGATAAAATAACGTATTATGCCTAAAGCCCGATAAGCAGATAGTAGAACACACATCAACCGGCGCGGCAAAGAATCGTGGTAAATGGCTTTAACCCCTCCCTATAGGGGATCTTTCATTCCACTTACTAAGCCCATGAGCTCGATTGAATCATACATACAAAGAATTAAAAGCAATAATATCACACGTAGTATGCCCGATTGAACGTATTTTGCATTCAACCGAACACACATCAACCGGCGCGGCAAAGCGTCGTGGTAAAGGGCTTTAACCCCTCCCCATAGGGGATCTTTCATTCCACTTACTAAGCCCATGCGCTCGATTGAATCATACATAAATAAGCAACATGCAGAATTCAAGTGACGAAAAATAGATAACCAAAGCAACACAAAACAAAAGAGGTGCCGTTTACTCAAGCGGTACGTGGAGTTATATCCCGAGTACAGATCATCTACTACCGTCCATTCGGAATCGGCTATGAAATTTATGTCCGGGTTTCCATCCGATATACCACGAGAGTTGACACATCTCTCATTTTATTCCAAAGCCACAACATGCAACATCTCATAATTCATGCATATTTCTACTCAAGGGCCAACACATGCATTTCAACATGACAATCATGCAAGCAATACTCAATAGATAATACAAATAAAAAAACAAAAAATGAGTGTGAAAAATACCCTCAGGTCAACCTTTTTTCCAACTTTCAGGCTTGCGTTTCACGGACGTCGGAAATGGTACAGCTCCTCAACTTCTCCGGTTCACTGGTTTAGCGTCCTAGCTCACTGTTTTGCTGTTTTGCTTGCCGTTCGAACTCCGTTCTGCTACTGTTCGGCTTTTGTTTTGCTGCTCACTGTTCAGGTCACCTGTTTTGACGTTTCAACGAACTGTTTCGAGTGTTTTTCGTGGTTTTGTAGTGTAGTTTTGTGTGGTTATTTCAAGGATTATAAGTGCAGTTTATGTTACTGTTTTAAGGGATTTTAGGGACTGTTTTGGGAGTGGTTTGGGCTGCTGTCCAGGCGTGTTTCAAGGGCTGTTTGGGGGTGTTTGGGCTGCTGTTTGAGGTATATTTTCGGTGATGGAGGGCTGCTGTATGGGGGAGATTTTCGGTGATGGGTAGAGGTTTAGGGGGGTGCTGTTTTCGGTTATGGAGTGGATGAGATGAAGGGAATTGTTTGTGTTCTTCTTGTTGTTATTGCCTGTGAGTGGCTAAGGCTCTTTGTGTTGTGATTTTTGTGTGAGTTATCTGTATGAGGCTAGCGGAGTGCATGTCTTGGTTAGGGGTTGTTTATATAGAGAAGGGCTAGGGTTTCACCTTGTCTCACAAGGAAGGGATTTGATTTTGTGTTGAGCAAGGAAAGTCAAAGATTGAGGGGGGGCAAATTTGGCTTAGATTAGGAATACAATATCTTTAATTTGTTATGATTGATTTTAATTAGGCATGACTCTTTTTAATTTAGTATGTGATTTTGTTTGGTTAGGAAGTTAATATATTTGATTTATCTTTATTAGGTATGATTATATTTTATGTTTTATTTAATTGGTAAATGGTTTAAATATTTTATTTAATCCAATGTTTAATTTAATTAAATTGGGATGTGTTTTATGGGCTTATTGGGCTGGGGTGCGAGGCTAGCAGCAAAAACCGGAAATACCGACTTCGTTCGAACGCCCAATCGAACGCTACATGAACGTCCGCAATCTGCCTGAAGTTCGAACGAAGTAACGAACGCAGCACTAACGAAGACAATGAACTTGTGAAATGAACTTGATGACGTACTTATTCTGAATTTCCCTTCCGACCTCCGTTTCCCGCAATATCCTTAGCTAAAAAGGTAGTGCCTCCAACTGAGAATCATCATCGGGTTTCACATGCGAAAATGCAATGCCTACAGTCGCCCCTACTTTGATGGGACTTGTACAATGTGTGACTTTGAACAATCCTATCAAAGTTATGCAATGCATTTTCACTTACCTGGCTCGGCTGCTGCCTCGAGCTGAGTTGGTGCTGCAGCGGACCTCGATCCTGGGACGCATCCTAATAATTGCAACCGACAACGGGGGCACCTCGACCCTGTGCACCTCCACCCAATACCGCTGACAATAGGGACCTCGCCCTCGAACTGATGATGTAGTGGGTACCTCAACCCTAGGCACCTCGACCCGGAACTACAACTGACAACGGGGGCACCTCGACCCTGGGCACCTCGACCCAACACCGCTGACTATAGGGACCTCACCCTCGAACTGATGATGTAGTGGGTACCTCGACCCTGGGCACCTCGACCCGGAACTACAACTGACAACGGGGGCACCTCGACCCTGGGCACCTCGACCCAACACCGCTGACTATAGGGACCTCGCCCTCGAACTGATGATGTAGTGGGCACCTCGACCCGGAACTACAACTGACAACGGGGGCCTCGCCCTCAAGCTTATATGGGCCTCGCCCTCGAGCCGACATGATATGGGCCTCCCTCCCCCCAGCTGATATGGGCCTCGCCCCTTGGGACTCATCCCAAAAACTGAAATTGCGCTGACGCTGCTTGGCTCATTTCTGCCGCTTTCTCTTTTCTTCGAACCTGCGAACACAAAACGAAAACAAACACGAAGAGAATGCAATGTTACGTGTATGCATGAATGATTTTCTTATTCCGTTGGGTTAGGTCTTCTGCTAATTCCCGTGGTGACTGCTCGGTCTTCTCTCCCTCAGGCAAAGTATTGCTTCAATATGTCTACGTTGATCTGCTCGGTGAACTCGTTCCCCTCCAAGTCTTATAGCTTCACTGCTCCATTTCCCATTACCTTCTGCACTATGTAAGGTCCTTCCCAGTTTGGTATGAATTTTCCTCTCGGATCTGTCGTCGACGGCCTCGACTGCTTAAGTACCAAATCACCTTTTCTGATCTTGGTGGGACGTACTTTCTTGTTGAATGCTCGGGCTAGTCTCTTCTGATACAACTGCATATGGTACAAAGACTTAGTTCTCTTCTCATCCAGTAGTGCTAACTGATCAAACCTCTGTGCGACCCACTCATGTTCCGGTAATTCTGCCTCTGCTAATACCCTCATAGACTGTATTTCCACTTCTATTGGTAACACTTCCTCCATTCCATAGACCAAAGAGTAAGGTGTGGCCCCTGTTGCTGTCCTTACTGATGTTCTGTACCCCCACAGAGCAAATGGTAGTTTCTCGGCCCAATCCCGCAGTTCTATGTCATCTTGGCTAAAATCATCTTTATGGTCTTGTTGGCTGCCTCAACTGCCCCATTTTCCTGCCGCTTGTACGGTGATGACTTGTGGTGGCCTATACCGTACCTCCGCAACATTGCCTTCGTCTCTCCTTGAAACTGAACTCCGTTATCTGTCACTACATGATGCGGCATACCATACCGACAAATGAGGTTCCGAGCTATAAACTTTGCCATCTATTTTGCTGTAACATTGCGGAATGATTCGGCTTCCACCCACTTTGAGAAGTAACCTACTGCCACTACTATGAAGCGATGCCCATTTGATGCATTCGGTCGAATTTCCCCAATCATATCAATCCCCCATGCTGAGAAAGGCCACGGCTCTGACAACCCGTGCAACTCTGTGTGCGGTAAGTGATTCAAATTACCGTGTGCTTGACAGTCATGACAGTGCTTTACCATCTTCGTGCAGTCTGTTTCCATGGTTGACCAATAAAAACCTTGTCTCACTATCTTGCGGGACAGATTCATCCCGTTCATGTGCGGACCACATACCCCGGCGTGTATTTCTTCCATTACATGCTGAGCTTCTTCTTTTCTCAAACACTTCAACTGAATACCGTTTGCTTGCCTCTTGTACAGTTCCCTTTTCAAAATCACATACTGGGAAGCTAACTTCTGAATGGCTATTCTGTCTTTTCTGCCTGCCCCTTTTGGGAGTTCAGCATGATCCAGATACCTCTGAATGTCATAATACCAAGGTTTACCATCGTCGACCTCAACTTCCAGAATTCTTTCTATCTCATAAACAGGTATGCTCGCTGTTGTCAGTATCAACGGTCTCATCACTAACTTTTCTGGATTTTCCCAAGTTGCTGCAAGTGTAGCCAATGCATCTGCCATCTAATTCTCTTCTCTTGGTAAGTGCTGAAACTTACACTCGGGGATAACCTGTGCCAACTTTCTGAGGTGAAAAAGGTAAGGTTTCAACCGTTCTTCTTTCAATTCCCATTCTCCTCGCATCTGCTGGACTACCAACATAGAATCTCCGTAGACTTCCACACTCCGGCCTTTAAGGCTATCAATGCTGTCAAACCAAAAGCACATGCTTCATACTCGGCCATGTTATTAGTCACTCTGAATGTCAACCTCTTGGCTAAAGGCAAAGTCTCTCCCTCGGGGGTCACTATCACGATCCCAATTCGGCTCCCTTGTAATTCACCGCTCCGTCAAAATACATCTTCCATCTCTGAACTGTTATTGCTTGGATCTCTTCGTCTGGAAATTCAAACTTATACTGATCCCCCTCAACAGGTTGCAATGCCAGAAACTCTGCTTACTGCTCGCCCTTTGATCACTTTGGAGGTGAGATACTCAATGTCAAACTCTGTCAACAATACCAACCATCTGCCCAATTTTCCCACTAGTGAAGGCACCGAGTGAAGATACTTCAGAGGATTTTCCTTGGCCACTATCTGGATCTTGTATGACTGGAAATAATGCCGTAATTTTCTGGAAGCCCATACCACTACGAGACAGATCTTCCCTCAACCATAGCCTGCCTATGCTACCGGGATGCACATAACAGTTCCCAGATACTCACTTGTGCTCTAGTCTTCCTCAATTGCCTCAACACTATATCCCCCTCAGTATTTTCTGCAGTCTCAACCACTTCTCTACCATCTGTCAAAACTTCCTTACCCTTTTCTGCCACATCATTGTAAAAACGACCGCTGCGCGTCATTCCCCTTACTTCTTCCTCATCACTGCTAGAGAAATCAAGCCAAAACTTTTTCCCCTGCTCAGTCTCATCTTCACTAGTACTATCCCAGATTCCCAGGCAAAAGGCTTGAGGGTGAAAGGATTTTAGGACAAGGTCTTCAGGGAGGCCAGAATTGATCATATAGGCTGGTGGTGGTACGACACGGTAATTGGGTAAGGGGTTTCTGTGTGTGTCAGGCTGTTCTGTTTCTGGGTCAGGTATTTTCTTGGAATCTATCAGGTCTTGGATTTCATGGCGGAGTCGGGCGCAGTTGTCGGTGTCATGGCCCTTTTGTTGGTGAAAGTGACAGTAAAGGCTTAGGTTATAATGTGATGGTAGGGGATTGGGTAATGGTTTGGCTTCCAAGGGTTTTAAGAGCCCTTATCTCTTCAACTTCTCTTGCACTTTGGACATGGGCCTTCCCAAGTTGGAAAACGGCCGGTTCCGGATAGCGGCAATCTCAGCAGAAACGGGCTTTGTTCACGATGTTCCCCCAATGGGCCTCCTGTTCAGACCATAGAATTTTCTGTTTTCTGCCTCTTCGTCTTCAATGTCCATGACAGTCTCCCTCAACTGCCGAAAGTCTGTAATCATGGAGGTCATCCTCCTCAACTTGCTGTAAATGGAGGGCCTGGTGCCCTTGATAATCATTTTAATCTGGTCCTTCTCCGAGGGCCTAGTCTGCATCTTCAACAACTGACCCCTCCACCGATCCACATACTCCTTAAAACTCTCCTCCGCTTTCTGCTTAACATTCTCCAGATCACGGAGTGACAGATCGATCTCTAGGTCAATGACATACTGCTTCAGGAAGGCATCTGCCAACTCCCTCCAATCTTCCTTCAATTTCTTCTCCAAACTGTGGTACAACACCACGGGAGCTCCCTCGAGCGACATTCCAAACATTTCTACACTTGGCGCTGAGACAGGCCAACTGAACTCATGACTGATACAAACTGTCGGAGATGCACCCTTGGATCCTCATTCCCGTTAAACTTAGCCATATCAGGCATCTTGAACTGTGCCGGCAACTGTTCCTCGAAAGTCAGTGTGTCATAATCCAGCAAATCCTCATTCTTACCCCTCATCTTGCGGGTAACCGACTCAACCTGATCCCGGAGCTTCTGTAACTCTGCCTGAGACCCAGATACTATGCTTGCTGCATACTCTGCCATATCATCATCAAAAGCGGGGATATCATCCCCCAATCTGTTCGGAGGTTCCTCTTGTCTTACATCCCCAGAACTACCCCCAGCACGAGACCCGGCTATGCCAGCCATAGTAGTAGTCAAAGCCTGCAACTGTTCAGTGATCTTGGCGAGACCGTTCTCTAACTGATCCATACGGGACACCTCATTATCGGATTCAGTCATACTTGTTCTTTTGGTGAGTCTTGTCCCTTCTATAACCCAAACGGTATCTATGATGTCTTTTTGAGACATAGATGGTGTTAACATGATATATGTATGTATGAGGTGCATGAGATGCATGTAACATATATAACATACTAAATCAATTAAAACTCTCAAACAAATCGGCCCTTTATCATTTTAGAATCTTTCGGGCTAATTGTCATATGAGTGAACCCATCCCAGTTTAAATGGCCCAATGAGTTCACATCTCATGACAAAGAGCCCGACTAAATCCAAATGGTAACGTTCCGAACACAATCACAAAGTGGCCCATCAATCACTTAGAAGCCTTTGGCCCAATCGTCATAAAATACGTTCTTGTCCCAGTTTAAATGGCCCAACAAGCCCATATCCCAAGACAAATGGTCCAAATGGATCCAAACGACGATGTTCCAAAAAAAAAGCATAAAAGGAAGATAATGCAAACATAAAACAATAATTTCTACAGAATGGCCCATCAACATTTCAGAAGCTTTGGGCCTAATGGTCATAAGGTACGAACTCGCCCCAGTTTAAATGGCCCAGCAAGTCCGCATTTCTGACAATAGTCCAATTGCATCCAAATGAGGATGGTCTACAAGCACATACTCAAGGAAATAATTGTTACTTTAACCATATAAACCCGGTCTATGGGTGGGTTCACAAGAGTATAGACAAAGGCTCTCATCGGCGAAGGATGGCCCACAACTAGGTCTCCCCAATCAAGGGTTCGTGCGACAAAGTGAGCGCACCCTTTTTTTATACACTAAGGTACGTGCCAATGAGCTATGGTGTGTGACGGACTGTCAAAGGATTTCCCGTTGTAGATTCCCCAGAGGGAAGGTGGAGCGAGGCTCACTTAAATACCCAAGCCTCTTAGGCTCTTATCGCTTGTTGTCAGGAATAAACACGAGTCCTCTAAATTAGTCCATCATAATAGGCTACCAGTAGATGGCTATATAGGTGCCTTCACAGCTTTTCCTTCTAGAAAGGTAGTGAATGAAGGAAGACACCAACCATTACCTAGCCTTAAAATTCCTTTGATTAAACCCCCATTTTATCCACTATAGACACGGTCAATTAAAATATAAATCCAAACATTACAAGACAATATTCGGGGCCGATTCTCTATCCCCAGTGGAGTCGCCAGACTGTGGGACACAGAAATTGGGCGACGTATGCTGTCCCGGGCTCGCGGCCTGGTCAGGAGTACGGAGTAGCCACGGGGGACTAAACCAGAGAATAATGGAGTCGCCACCCGGTGTGAACCGGGAAAATGAGATTTAAGGCCGCACTCACCCCTCGCAAGGGAAGACCTCAAACCGTTGGGTTCGGAATGGTCCCTTACTCATGCCACTTGTAATGAAAGGATTTATGTAATAATTTAATCAGGCTTAAGTAGCACTTATTTCCAAGAGTATCATGCTTCTAAATTAACATGTACAAAATAACACTTACACCTAAGTTTACATATATTTCACATCTAAGATTGCATGCTTGAAAGTACATCAAATGAGCGTCAAACATACAACTTCACTGTCATATTATATTCAAGAAAACACAAGCACACATACTAACCACACAAGCACACATGTGAGCACCTTCTCAAGTGGTACGTGGAATTGTATCCCAAGTACAGACCGTACTACCGTCCATTCGGAATTGGCAACGGAATTTATGTTTGGGTTTCCATCCGATATACCACAAGAAATAATACTCAAATGTCATCATGACATAGGCATATGAATTGTAATACATTAAACACATTGTATTCATACATGTGGGGATAGCTACTAGGAAAACTATGTATGAAATCTGATGGAAATGACTCAGTTCAGTGGGTGCGCGTTCGCGTAGCGTTTGAAAACGTGTTCGAATGGTAAACAGAAGGTTCGCATTCGTGTAGCTTTCGAGAACTCGTTCGAACGGAACCAGACCTGATGCATGATGAGACTAAGGAAGTGCGTGTGCGTTCGCGTAGCGTTTGAAAACACGTTCGAACGGTAAACAGAAGGTTCGCGTTCGTATAGCCTTCGAGAACGCGTTCGAACGGAACCAGACCTGATGCTTGATGAGACTAAAAAAAGTGCGTGTGCGTTCGCGTAGCGTTCGAGAACACATTCGAATGGTAAACAGAAGGTTCGCGTTCATGTAGCGTTCGAGAACGCGTTCGAACGGAACCAGACCTGGTGCATGCAACACAAAGAATAAAGACAACAATGTCAAGCTCAGTATGTCCGATAACACGTATCTTACATTCAACCGAACACACATCAACCGGCGCGGCAAAGCATCGTGGTAAAGGGCTTTAACCCCTCCCCATAGGGGATCTTACATTTGTACTTACTAAGCCCATGAGCTCGATTGAATCATGCAAACAAAGAATTAAAAAACAATAATATCAGACTTAGTATGCCCGATTGAACGTATTTTGCATTCAACCGAACACACATCAACCGGCACGGCAAAGCATCGTGGTAAAGGGCTTTAACCCCTCCCCATAGGGGATCTTTCATTCCACTTACTAAGCCCATGCGCTCGATTGAATCATAAATACAAAGAATTAAAAGCAATAATATCACACGTAGTATGCCCGATTGAACGTATTTTGCATTCAACCAAACACACATCAACCGGTGCGGCAAAGCATCGTGGTAAAGGGCTTTAACCCCTCCTCATAGGGGATCTTCATTCCACTTACTAAGCCCATGCGCTCGATTGAATCATACATAAATAAGTAAAATGCAGAATTCAAGTGACGAAAAATAGATAAACCAAAGCAACACAAAACAAAAGAGGGTGCCGTTTACTCAAGCGGTATGTGGAGTTGTATCCTGAGTATAGATCATACTACCATCTATTCGGAATCGGCTATGAAATTTATGTCCGGGTTTCCATCCGATATACCGCGAGAGTTGACACATCTCTCATTTTATTCCAAAGCCACAACATGCAACATCTCATAATTCATGCATATTTATCTACTCAAGGGCCACAACATGCATTTCAACATGACAATCATGCAAGCAATACTCAATAGATAATACAAATATAAAAAAAATGAGTGTGAAAAATACCCTCAGGTCTAACCTTTTTGCCAACTTTCAGGCTTGCGTTTCACGGACGTCGGAAATGGTACAGCTCCTCAACTTCTCAGGTTCACTGGTTTAGCGTCCTAGCTCACTGTTTTACTGTTTTGCTTGCCGTTCGAACTCCGTTCTGCTACTGTTCGGCCTTTGTTTTTCTGTTCACTGTTCAGGTCACCTGTTTTGACGTTTCAACGAACTGTTTCGAGTGTTTTTCATTGTTTTTTAGTGTAGTTTTGTGTGGTTATTTCAAGGATTATAAGTGCAGTTTATGTTACTGTTTTAAGGGATTTTAGGACTGTTTTGGGAGTGGTTTGGGCTGCTGTCCAGACGTGTTTCAAGGGCTGTTTGGGGTGTGTTTGGGCTGCTGTTTGGAGGTATATTTTCGCTGATGGAGGGCTGCTGTATGAGGGAGATTTTTGGTGATGGGTAGAGGTTTAGGGGGTGCTGTTTTCGGTTATGGAGTGGAGGAGATGAAGGGAATTGTTTGTGTTCTTCTTGTTGCTATTGCCGTGAGTGGCTAAGGCTCTTTGTGTTGTGATTTTTGTGTGAGTTATCTGTATGAGCTAGCGGAGTGCATGTCTTGGTTAGGGGTTGTTTATATAGAGAAGGGCTAGGTTTCACCTTGTCTCACAAGGAAGGATTTGATTTTGTGTTGAGCAAGGAAAGTCAAAGATTGAGGGGGGGCAAATTTGGCTTAGATTAGGAATACAATATCTTTAATTTGTTATGATTGATTTTAATTAGGCATGACATCTTTTTAATTTAGTATGTGATTTTGTTTGGTTAGGAAGTTAATATATTTGATTTATCTTTATTAGGTATGATTATATTTTATGTTTTATTTAATTGGTAAATGGTTTAATATTTTTATTTAATCCAATGTTTAATTTAATTAATTGGGATGTGTTTTATGGGCTTATTGGGTTGGGGTGCGAGGCTAGCAGCAAAACCGGAAATACCGACTTCGTTCGAACGCCCATTCGAACGCTACACGAACGTCCATAATCTGCCTGAAGTTCGAACGAAGTAACGAACGCAGCACTAACGAAGACAGTGAACTTGTGAAATGAACTTGATGACGTAATTATTCTGAATTTCCCATTCCGACCGCCGTTTCCCGCAATATCCTTAGCTAAAAAGGTAGTGCCTCCAACTGAGACACATCATCGGGTTTCACATGCGAAAATGCAATGCCTACAGTGGTACATAAAAATGTATTAATGTTCAGAATCTGCTGTGAGCAGGATAATGACATCAATTTAGATTTTGTGCGAATTGGAAATGGGACGAAAGTCGCTGTTTTAACCGTAGATACCTAATTTTAGGAACTACCCATGGTATGTACTTAAATTAGGAAACTGTTATAATGTAACTAGTTTGACTAGATACATTATCTTTATATCAGTGTTTGACCCGCTGCGGGTGAACCTTTATATTCTAGAACACTAAAGTGTTTTATTTTATAAGATGATATTAAGATAAACACATTAGATGTGAATAACAGAATTTATATTTTGAATATAAATGATATCTCAAATATATAACATGACAAATAAATAGCTCAAACTGATTTGATCAGTTAAGAAACTAATTGTGGCATAATTGTCAGGGACACTATTAAACAAGAATCGTATATCCACACTTTCGAAGAGTGGGTACTAGGACTGATTTGATTCTATTCAAATAAAGTCTACGAATCTAGTTTATTGGGCAAAGTGCCTAAAACACTATTTACTTGGTAAAAGTGCCAGTGCCACCGATCTGTTAGCCCTAGTTCATAGTGAAGCAAGTGGGCCCATGTCTAGCTAGGCTAGATGTGGATATGAATATTTCGTGACCTATACGGATGTGGCATCGCGTTATGGATATGTGTTTCTTTTGAAACACAAATCAGAAAATTTCACAGTTTCGACACGTAATAGACAAACAGATCGGCTAAAGTATTAAACCGTCACGGTAAAACCGTAATGGAAATACTTAAGCAATAAGTTTCTCGTATACTTGAAAGAGTATAGTATTCTTTCAATGAGGACTCCTCCCGGAACACGTCAATTTGACGGTGTGTCCGAACAAGTAACCGAATTTTTTTAGACATAATAAGGTTAATCACGAGTCGCTCTGAGCTACCATTTCCTCCAACGGATAAGCTTTAACCAGTGCAAGAACTTATTTAGAATAAGGTTCCATAAAATCTTATTGACAGATAACGTATTAGATATGAACGGGAAAGAAACCAGGTTTCTCACTCCTGATGATTTGAGATGCTAGGCATATGTTTGGATGATACCAAACAAGAACCCAAATTGGATAAGTGCCAAATGTAGGTTATCCTAGGGATACCATAAGTATTGTACTTATACAACTCACAAGAGAACAATTAGATTGTTGCTCACCATGCGGTTTTTCTAAGAGGAATACCGATATGAAGTGGTAAGTGGGAGGATAGTAAAACTCGATGAAAATCGGAGCAATACTATTCCAGGCGTCAAATCCTAATGGAACACAAATAGTTCATCAATGATGAAACTACACTAATAATCTTCGAATACACAAGAACCGCGTAGGTCGGAGAGAGTAAGAAAACAACCTGGGGTATGTGTTTCTGATCTCACCTCATAAAGATGTCTATCTTATTGAGGAACACCAACTAACTACGTATGAGGAAGTGATACAAGGTATCGACTCCCTATTATGGCAAAGTGCCATGAGTCCGAAATGGATTCCATGTATATCAATCAGTTTGGAGACTAGTTGATGTACCACAAGGCATTGTGCCTACTGGTACTATAAGTCTTCAAGGAAGACGTACATGGATGGCAACATACCAACGTATAAAGCTAGGCTTTTAGCGGAAAGGTATCGTTATCAATATTGTGTTGATTACAATTCAACCTTTTACCTGTTGCCACGGTAAATCCATTTGGATAATGCAGGTTATTCGATCCATGGATGGATTGAAGCAAGCATTAAGTTCTTGAATTATCGTTTTGATGTAATCATAATGGTGTATGATTTAATTTAAAACGAAAATGATTCTTGTGTTTATAAGAGGGTTGGTGGGAGCGCACTGAAAATGGCTATCCTATAAAATAATGATAATACGTCATTTCTTGGAAATGATATTCCCATAATATACTATCGGCGAAAGCTTTGCTTTCGAAATACTCTCCGAGAAACCGTACATTGAAAAATGTACGCGACCTGGTGCCTCATATGCTTTGAGCATATGGATTCAAAAACAGGCCAATCCGAGTGATAGTCACTCGATTGATGTTAAGAACATCCGTTAGTATTTTAGAGAACTAAGGATGTTGTCTTAGTCTATGAAGAAAGAGAACTTGAAGTGACTAGGATCACTGAAGCAAGTTTCCTATAACTGATAAAGACGACTAAAAGTCGCAAACGGTACTATACAGTTTGAATAACGGTACAGTGAGCTGGAAATCTTCCAAGCAAGATAATGTTACCGAATAAACAACAAATGAGGGTTAATTGCAGCAGCTGAGGTAGCAATAGAAGCCATCTGGGTCAATAATAAATCTAATTAGATTAGATATAGTTATGTTAGCAGCTGAGCTAGGCGTCAGCACAGGTTAAAGAATTAATGGTCTCATCAACGATCCATATACGTACTTAGATATTCATCTGATTCGTTCGGATCATACATCGTGGCGATGTGATGATCTAATAAATCGCATCAAGATGATATTCATACAAATCCGCTGACGAAACCTTTTCTCAGCAGTTTGAGCCAACCGTACATAGTTCGGGTTTCAAGCACTCGAATGACTGGCTATAGGCCAAGTGGGAGATTGTTGGACAATTATGACCCATAGCGTCACTATTTGTACAGATCATGGTGTTGTTGTACAAATTAACTATGTGACAAAAGAGATTGCACTCTTATCATTTGTGATTAGATCACCTAGATATATAAATGATAAGAGGTCCCTATGATTTGTTCCTGGACGGAGAATGATATGAGACAATATCAGTCCACGTAGGATAAATCATTAAATATCCCTAGTTAGAGTATTATCGAGATTGGACATCGATAAATACGTAAAAGACTAGTATTACACTTGTGCACGTTGTGAGGGCACAACAACATAGTTCTCATATATTTGGGTAAGGATACTCATGCAAGTGTAATAAGATGTTGTTTTTTACCGATGGTACGGGAAACAGCTTCGCTCTAGATAGACCCATGCGGAATCCCATTGGTAGTATGACTATGTGTCTATGGGAGTCTGCAATCAGGGTAGGTATATTTGGTCTTAACCTGAGACTTGCACCGCTAATACTTGCGACAATCAATATGCTTTGGTTGCGGTCATCCAGGGCTTTAACCGGTTCTGTGTACGCCAATGCTGGGTATATTGAGAATCGTAGTGTGTTGGGTGTGATGTTAAGACGAAAGTATCACTCCAGTCATATGGAGATGATGGTCACATAGGATACGGAATTCGTTCTCTTAAATGCTCGAGCTATCGGGATATTATGACTAGGTAATGTATATCCGATTATAGAGACTAGTTACCAGACATCCGATATGTGCTTCGTACGGGGCAGACACAATTCCAGCCCTAGGCCTAACACGTGATCATCCGATACTGGATCGAAATACGCAATACTACGGTATACTACGCTTGATATAGATCACATATTCCTATAAGGATATTTCTGGAGAATTTGGTAGGCATGGCGCTTTGCTAGAAGCCAACCTTGTCTTGTAAATCGGTATAAACGTAGTACGGGGTACTTACGTGTTCGGATAGTCCGACGACCGTATTTTCTGCCAACATATCCGGGGATCTCATGGGTCGCTTCCCGAAGATTCACCGATGATGTATGACTCGCACTTTATTAATCTGGGATTATTTTGATGAGAGAGAAAATTAATCTGGGATTAATTACAGAGATATTTTATCTGGGATAAAATATTAATTAAAGAGAGAGAACGATTAATTGGAATTAATCGATAAAATAATATATTCGATATATTATGCGAAATTGAATTTCGACGCGGAATTAAAATTAGATTTTTATTCGGGCGAACGAATTAATTTAGAATTAATTCGTTAGCGACATGAATAGGGATTTCGCTAGGCGTAATCGTTTAATTGCCTCGCAACGAAAAATTCGTTAATTTGGAATTAGCGAACCCGAGCCCGGGATTATTTGCGAGCGCATTCGCATTTCGAATTCGAGTCTGTCACGCAAGTCAAATCGAGTGTCAAATCGCAAATCACATCAAGCGTCAAATCACATGTCACTTTGAGTGATGTGACAATTTGATTGATTGATTGAGTGATTGATGTGGTAGTTGAAAAGCATTAATTGTTTTTTTCTTTTTTCTTTTTGAATTTTGGTATATGAAAATGATTTATGTATTTGTTTTGTTTTTGGAAAATAAATAAATATATATATATAATACATTTTCTTTTTATTATTCTCTCTCTCTCTCACGGTATACGGTTTCAAGGAAACCCAATTTTTCCCCCCTCTCTTTCCTTCTCTCTTTCACGGCTTGGAGCCAATTTCCTCTTCCATTTTTCTGGTTTGACCGAAAAACAAAGAAGAAGAAGGAGTGCTAGCACACACTTGGGTTATACAAAGGTGATAGGGAAACGATTTCTTGAGCATGGAATCATTTTGGAAGCTTGAAGCTTGGAGCTTCAATGGAGGTCTCCCATGGCCGAATCTTGGAGGAACAACAAGGGCCAAAACCGAGCAGTCCACTGCATGGAGAAGCTTCACTGCCGCGAGTTTGAGAAGCTTGAAGGCTCATGTTCATCGCGTCACAAGATCCGTTCATTG
The DNA here is from genome assembly GCA_019454045.1 of Zanthoxylum bungeanum. NCBI lineage: Eukaryota > Viridiplantae > Streptophyta > Magnoliopsida > Sapindales > Rutaceae > Zanthoxylum > Zanthoxylum bungeanum. Next base: position 63,353 of record SKCR01016406.1, on the reverse strand, counting down.
TGAGTATGTTTCCACCATTCTCCTTTGTGTATTCATGCGTTTTCTTACTTGATTTCATGATCTTGGGACCTAATCTAGAAACCAACAATATTTTCATTGCTTGAAATGATATTGGGATGCTTAGAGAATTCCAACAGGCACTACACTCCTTTGTGAGTGATACTGTTTCAAAATTAGCTAGCTTCCTCTTTTTGGACATTACCTCCTTCATAAACTTCACATAGTTACACATTTGTTCTAATGCATCTGTGATTGAAATATTGATATGGATTTTTTTAAAGATATCAAGAAATTTGGCAAAATGGGCATCCAATTTCTTCTTTTGAAAGCATTGATGATATGGCAACAGTGTCATCAGGGTTAGGGGTGGCTTATACTGAACAGCTGGTGCACTATTCTATTCTTTCATTATTTTTTCCTCCTAAAATACCGTCGCTTTATCTGGACTTCCTTGGTTCTTAGGGAAATCTCTAATCGCTAATCCACTCATGTGGCTAATGGCCTGATGCTGCTCTTAGGGTTGACCTTGATATTGCTAGATAACGCCCATTTCTGTTGATTTGTAATAGAAGAAGCCAATTGCCCAATCTAGACTTATAAAGATTTCATCGTTGCCCTAATATGTCCCATGTGTGTTTCGATGTTGTTCAACAATGACTCATTCTTGTAAAACCTCTCTGAAGTTTTAGTAATAAACGTGCTCATAAGGTCATCTAAGGATGGTTTTTTCTCAGCTCTTTGATTATTGAAGTCAAAAGGAGGTTGTAAGGCATTCTCTGTGTTCGCATATGATAAGTTCAGTTGATAATAATTGGGCATATGATTCCCTTTATAGTTGTTGAAGATCTGATTGTTCACATATTGGGCTTCCTCAAAACTTACTCCTCCGTATAGTATGATCATTCTATTAGCAGCAACAATTTCAATAGATGGTTGGGCCCTTTGATTGGTCAATGCTGCTATGAGTCGTGAGGCATAAAACTTGAGCTGTAAGTACAATAATAAAATCCATCTCATGTATACCAGTCATCTTAGTCATGATTGAGCATTCATTTGGCCATTGGAAATTGTTAACGACCATCTCCACCAATAGAGCATAAATATCTTCAGTATTTTTCTTAAACAGGGTTCCTCCAGTAGCTACATCGATCATGTGTTGGAGTTGGTGCTTGGAGCGCCAATCCGGAAAATGTATAGTACATTATATTTTATTATTTATTAATAAAATAACTACATTTTCATTTCAAGCCCTATTAATAGTATTATCATTATGCATATTAAATTGATGTATATATGCTAAGAATAACATCGACCTTAGAATAGTCATGTAGTAATACTGGACACTAGGTGGTCTGACATTTGGATAAGTATTACTATTATAGACTATTCTTAAAGTATATATATATTCCTAGTCGTTGGTTTTAGAATACGGTCGAATTCCTATAACCTAGAAGACTAGCACATGTCGTATATTGGAATTAGAGTTCCAATGGTTTAACCTGATGTACCATGAGCTTTGGAAGCTCGTATATATATATGTGGTTATTGGTTGGACCGAATACTGAATTACTCACAGGTGATTCCTAATAGTTGGAAGTACACACCACCGTCAATAGGAATCTTCTCGAGTCGAGTAGCATGTAACGATCGGTAACCTTTTCGACCAATAAATTTCGACTACCATTTCATTCTGAGATGAATACTCATAACATAAATTATATTGAATATTTACACACTCATGAAGTGACCTTGGGGGACGATTGATACTCTTCGAAGTTCCGATACCGAATTGTACAATGCTTCACTACCGGACAACCTACGGTTTTTGGCCAGAAATGTTCTCATATGAACTCCAATTTCTATGAATTTTATATCATCGGAAAGCTGAGATCGAGACCTACAACTTTCGTGTTGAACAGTTTTCCAAAATCGAACCAGAAATAGGCCAAACACGCAAGTCAATATTCGGATAAATAGTGATTTCGAGGTCAAATGTAAAAGTCCCAAACTTTCCACACACTTCTACACTTTTCCACAAACTTAGAAATATCTAAGGCACCCCACTATATAAAGAGTGTACTATTCACAAATACAAAAATTTTGAGACATAAAGAAAGGAAAAAAGACGTTGGAGAGAAAGAGAAAGAAAGAGAGAGATGGATGTGAAAAGAAGAAGAAAAAGAGAGGAAAAGAAGAAGAAGAGGAAGGAAAGAAATAGAGAAAAGCTTGGCAACCTTGGGAGATTTGGAGGGTGAAGGAAACAACAATAAAATGAGGTAATGGCCTTTGACCCAAATTTTGGATTATGGATTTTGATGATAAAATACTAGATGGATGATAGAAGCATGTTAGAAATTGCTTTTAGTAGCATAACATGTGTGGAAATTGATTGAAACCCCTAAGTTTAGAGTTATTTAGGAATATGAGATTAAAATGATTGAAATGGGTTTAATTATATGGATTATGTGGGATAAATTTGAAGTTGATTGTTGATAAGATAATGATTTAGTTCATGTAGAATTGAGGGTAATGTGGTGTATTGAACAATGGTTGTTAGTATGGAAATTTTAGGGTTGAGTATTTGGGTGAATTGAAGTTGGAGAAGAAAAACAGAAAACCTGGGAACTACTTCGCGTTGCGAAGCTAGAGGGTTTGCGTCACGACGCGAAAGAGTAAAATTTGGGCACGCTTTTGGTTTATACGCGTCGCGACACGCCCTGACCTGCGTCGTGACGTGAGTTTAAAATGTGGCTCGAATCAGTTTTAAGCAATCCATGTTCCTTTCTAGCATGCTTGAGGCCGCCTTATAGGTCTCGTATCAGTTCGAAGGAATACCTTACATCGAGATATAAGCAAGATAAGCCTTATAGATAAGATATGTTGATACATTAATCAGCTTAGTTAAATTCTGATATTCATTCTTACAACTTACATGCTAATTAAGTTCTCGATCATAGATTATCCACATGAACCGCAATCTCTTTCGACAAGGGATCCAGTACCAACCAGACTCCAAAACAGTGAGTGGACCTCTTTTTTCAAACTAGTTTTATTAAGTTTTGAATTCAGACTTACTTTTTCTGCTTTTAAGGCGTTAGCCAGTTTTATTATCACTTATGTTTTGTTCAGTATATTTGAGAAATAATTGAGAAAAAAAATATTTTAAAACATGAGTTTTATGTTTTCGGGGCATGGGGGAAAAGCCCACTCCAGTATGTAACTTGAGACAGTTTGGAATTGACGGACAGAGAACATATGCACATGTAGAGAATTGGGGGGACGACGATACGTAACGCCCCCAGATCCTAGTTCAAGGCTAGGGGGACGACGATATGTAACGCCCCTAGACCCTAGTTTCATAGCTTGGAGGGTAGCATAGATCCGCACCACCAGTTCTAGTTTGTGGCTTGGGGGACGACGATACGTAACGCCCCAATACCACTAGTTTCAGGGACAAGAGTGGCATGTTTTGGGGGATGGCGATATGTAACGCCCCAAAGTCATGGTTTTGCATTCCTGGCTCTAGATAGGCGTATGGGGGGACGACGATACGTAACGCCCTCATACGTCAAAGGTTTTCAGATACAGAGTTTTCAGATAACAGATTTTCAGAAAAGAGTATCAGCTATCAGATTTTCAGATACAGTTAACAAAAGCAGATTTCAGAAAGAAAAGTTTTATAGAAGTGATTACATAAGAGATTTACAAACAAGATATTTTATATAATGTTATTTCCAGAACTTTGATTTCAGAACCAAATGATTTTATTACATCATTTCAGTTTTATAGTCCACCCACTTAGATCGTATGACGATCTAACCCCCACTCTCAGTTTTATATGGTTGTAGGTTTTCTTGGAGGATGAGCTCGGGAGGACGGATAATGATGCAATCACTAGGGATTGAGTCCACCAGTACGAGTCAGAGATAGAGTGAGAGTCCAGTCAGAGTCAATTATGAGTCTTGTATTAGTTATTGTTTGTGTGTAGTCAATGTAAAAACAATTGTTACTAAGTACAGTAATTAATATTGAGTTTGTTTTCTGTGTTTTTGAGTTGGGCTACGGTCCCATACAAAATATAGTCACATAGAGAAAAATGTAGTAGTATCTGTTATGGTTAGATAGTCAGAGGCTTATGGGGTTAGTACTGCTAACTCATGCCAGTAAAATCTCCTAGATCGGGGATGTTACATAGCATATGTGATCTTTTGACTATAGGATATCATTGATTTTGTGTGAGATCCTCTACACTTTGATGCCATGTATGTCAGAAACCTTTCATAGTCTGGGCTCTAGATGTTCGTTGGGTGTGGACCGATGCACTCGTTAATCAAGTGCGAATCAAGATGAGATCTGTCGGCCCGTATGCGTGCCATAAAAGGTTTAGGTATCCATATGACTAAGTCACGATTCTTAAGACTTTGGCCAAAGCTGATCACTTAGGGTGGATCACATCAGTTGTAAAGAATCATGGACATGTCGACATAAGATGTGCGCCTTGGAAACTTGATAGTGTATTCTATGTTTCCTAAGAACAACTCAAATAGCCTACGACAGAGAAATTGATAAACATATGTGATGACCTCGACTTGTATAGTTCAGAAAGGTCATTCGTGTTCTTCGTGAATTCGAGGTGGCCGAATTGCGTACATATTAGCTAGGTTTATATGACGAATGTGTCTGAACTTAGAGAGTAACAATTTGAAGTGTACTCATTGAGCACTTGGGTAGCCGATTATTTTTTATAAAAGATAATATTCGTATTATAATTATCAACTAAAATAATCAAGTGTTATTGGATAACATTGATTGTTTACTTTGACCTAATTGAATTAATTGGATTAATTAAAGATTTACACAAGGCTTTGTCGTAATTTCATAATTATCTCTACCATTTAAGGATATTATGGTAATTATAAGTATGGAATTATATTTGTATTTGGCTTGATTTAATTGGATTAAATCAAAGTGAAAGACATGTAACTAATCATTTAATTAAGATTTGTCTTGATTTAATTGGATTAAATCAAAGTGGTGGACAAAAGTGATTAGTCACACCTAATTCTACATATTTTTACAAATTAGATTAAGCCCACATAAAATTAGATTAGAACTTTTATTAATTAAAAAATTGCCTAAGTTTTGCTATAAATAGCAAGCTTGAGGAAGGTTTTAATTAAGCTTGTGAAAGCTAAGTACAAGCAATTCTTGGAGAAATTAGCCTTAGTTAGAAAGTATTTAGAGAAGCTTTGTGAGATCTCTACAACATTTCATTTAGGAGAAATCAAGATCTTGGAGTGAAGCTTGCTTGCGTTGGAATCAAGATTGGATCTTGGAGTCAAGCTTGCTAAACCTTGGAAGTTCTCCAACAATTTCAACAAGGAGAAGAAGATTAGATATTTGTATCAAGCTTACTAGGTAATATTTTATCTTATCTTAAGCTATATTCTTCATTAGTGATTTTTCATTACTGAAACATATAATGATAAGTTATGTATTGCATGCATAATTATATAGCTTAAAGTTGAAATTAGGCAAATGAATTATGTTAGGATGCTTTGGAAGTATAAACACAATATGCTTGTAATTGGGTCAAATGTTTATGTTAGACATAAACATAAAATTAGAGTTTGGAACTCTAGATTAAAGCTTAGAGTTATGGCTACCATTATAGAATCACTTGACCACCTTTTGGTGACCAAGAAATGTTCATGAGTCATTTCATTATGCGATTCTATTTTGGGTTGTATTTTGTTTCAAAGAAATGCATATATATATGTATATTTAGAATATATATATATACACATATATATGTGTGTGTTTGTTTGTTGTATAACATGTGTTGTGGTTGCTTTTGAAATTAAAATTATTTTGGGTGAGATTTTAAAAGTGTTTTAGGTTTTAAAATTAAAGAAAAAAATTTGCCTAGCCAAAAAGGCCGAGACTACTACGTTACAGTGTTGCAACGCAGTGCAGCATGCTGCTTGCACAGCTTGGCCCAGGAAATCCCATCCAACTTGTCTGGGTTTTATCCCGATTAAATTTTTCCGGACCTAGATTTATTTTTGATTTTTCCCTAAACACTTGAAAATGGAATATTTCATTAAATTTTTAAAAATACACCCATGCTAGATATCCACGGGTTAGACCCACTTTCGCTGCGCTGGGCACCGATCTGACCCTAGGGGTTCCACATCTGCCCTAACATAATGGTATCAGTAGAAAGACTTAACTACACAACATATGTTACATGTTTGACATGTATTTGAATATATGCAATGATAATTTTAATTTAATTATGCATAAGATATATTGGATATTTATTGCATATTTTAAATTAAAATTTTGACCTAATTATGTTAATGACTTGATTTTCATAAATCTTCCGTGATTAGATGATTATTTTTATTTAATAAATAGTATTTGTGATGTTCGACCATTATTGGATGGTCCGTCTTGTCAATATGTGGATGAATGAGTTCTTACTACTTATATCCAAGATCGTAATTAGTGTGAGGGTATAAGTGCTCAAAATTTAGGTCACTCGGGTAAAATATTAGATATAGCGTGATGAGTTAACGCAGTCACCCAATATCGTCATTAATGTGAGGGTGTACATACGAAGCTCATTAGTGCACATTGACAAGTATACACCTAGAACACGTCTTAATCCAAGATCGTCATTAGTGTGAGGATAAGAAACGATTCAGGACCAAACAAGGAGTCACGTGGATGTGATTGATCTGTAAGGTCTACCTAATGAGTTTATAAAGGCCAAGATCATCATTAGTGTGAGGCTGAAGTAAATGTCATGGGATCCACTTCCCGCTATGAAATTTTGATAGTCAAATTTCTAATTTTCCGTTAAGAGAGATTATAAAATTACATAAAGTAGTGGGAGGGCTCTAATAGATTTAAAATTCCATAATCAATTAGTATTGTTTATATTGAAATGAAACATGTACTATTAGTGTTTAAATGTTGTCTTGTAGATAGCTGCCGCAAAACCATTAGCGTGACTTTTGGATTCGGTAAGGAGTCTTGAACTACTTAGAGTATGAGATGAATGTCCGTCTTGACTTGGAATCAGAATGATTGAGGTATGTTACGCTCAATCCAATGTCTGTCAAATTTATTTCTAATTTTCTTAGACAGTACATAGATGTACCAAATGCTTGGATCATTATGAGAGCACTCAATGAGTTATTCGAAGAAAATCAAGAAATTGAGATATTTCGGAGGTCTAAGGAATTACTTCATGTTATGCTCAAGGATAAAGGAGTGGTTATCATTCATATTTTGAACATGATTGACGAGATCCGATATATGGAATGATAGGACATAATGATAGATGATTGGCTACGCCAATATCAGATTTTTATCTTCTTTACTCGATACATATGTTGGCTCTGTGATACATTCGATGCAAGCCACATATGAAGAGATTCATAATATGCTATGCTAGGCAGAACATGATTTAAAGAAAAGGGAATCCCATTTTGTACCTCCATGGTGGAGCAAGCTCTTTGAAGATTTCTAGGAAGTCTAAAAAGATTATAATGGGATATTAGAAGAATGATTACAAGAAAAAAAACTGCCAGACCGCTTGTAGCTCGTGTGCATGTCTACACTATAAGAAGTCTGGACACTGTGAGAAAGATTGTCCAGAGATGAAAAGAAAAGCAGTAACCTAGGTATGCTTTGTATTTTTCCTATTATTGATATATCAATACTCTTAGAAGCAAATAGTGGTTGGGTGTTAGATATATGTAGTCCTACTCATATTTTCAACTCCATAAGAGTTTAAAAGAAGGCTAAACATATGAGAGATCCAGCTTAGAGTTGGCAATGGTGAGACATTGGATGTCAAAGCCATAAGAATAATTGTTCTAGATCTCTCTAATAAATGTAAATTAGATTTACATGACTTTTCCTATGCTCTCTCTTAGATAATATCTTAACCGATATTAGATAAAGAAAGATATAAAATATACATTAAAGATGGTGCTTTATGTTTATATGATAAAGACAGTGTTATTTATCTAACGGTCACTATGTTTTAGAAACATATAGAGATGCCTTTAATATAGTGGAAAAAATAAGTAAAATATTAGAATTAAATAATACCGAATCATGGCATATGAGATTGGGCCACATACGTGTTAGACGTCTATGAAAATTGGTTAAGCATAGTTTGATTGAAGATCTTACCTTAGATCTTTATCTAATTAGTGAGTTATATTTCCTAAGGAAAATAACAAAGGCCCCATTTCTTGGTGTTGGACACCGTACTGAAATTGGAACTAATACACAGCGATGTTGGTGGTCCATTAAATCATGTCGCTCATGTTATTTCTACATACTTCGTGACTTTCACAGATGATACGTCAAGATATGAATATATCTATAAATCAGAAACATTTGACAAATTCAAAATATTCTGATACGAAGTAGTAAAATAAACCAGTAAATTCATCAAGTGCCCTTGATTGAACAAGGTGGTGAATTTATGAGCAATGAATTCAAAAGTTATTTAAGGGGGAACTGAATTCTCGCCCGATATAGCCTATAAGGAACTCCTTAACACAATGGTGTGTCTAAGCGTAGAAATCGTACTTTATTGGATATGGTGCGATCTTAGTGAGCTATACAGATCTTTTATATTACCTTTTGGGTTATGCTTAACTGCTGCCCACATACTTAATAGAGTTCCATCAAAGCTTTTTCTATTAGATATGGTTCTGTAGAAATCCAAGTCTTAGATTTTTAAAGATTTGAGGTTATCCTGCATACGTTAGAGTTGCGTAGCGGGAAAACTAGCACCCATAGGGTATAAATTAAAGGTTCGTTGGATATCCTGATAAGTCCATGAGATATTAATTCTATGATTCTGAGCAACAAAATTTATTTATCATTCACTTTACCACTTTTCTTCAAATGGAAATTTTAAGAAAAAGTTAGAATTGTAGAAATATTGAACTTGAAGAGTTTGATCCCAACAATAAGGAACATGAGATGGAACATGATATCCAACTAGGTGAATGATCTACAACTCAGGTTCTACGTAAGTCGAATAAAATATCAAGGCCTCATAAGAGATTATTTTTAGCATCTGATGTGAGCCTTGATGTTCTCCTCTTGGAGGAAACAAGACCCGACTACGTATAAACAAATGATATTGGATACCGATTCGGGAAAATGGCAGGAATCCATGAAGTCCGAGAAGGATTCTATGCTTGACAATCAAAGTCTGAGACTTAGTTGAACTTCCTGAAGGAGTTAAACCTATTGATTGTACATGGTTTTATAAAAGGGAGCGAGGGCCCGATGGAAAGTTGGAAACCTTTCAGGCCCGACTGGTAGTGAAAAGGTTACACTCAATGTCATAGGATTTACTATGAGGAAACCTTTTCAGCAGTAGCCATGCTAAAATCCATTAGGATTCTTTTAAGTCTTTGCTGCAAATCATAAGATATGACAAATGGATGTGAGAACAACTTTCCTAAATAGATTCCTCTAGGAGGATATCTATATAGAACAACCAGAGAGTTTCATATCCAATGAGACTTCAAACTTGATTAGTAAGCTCTAGAAGTCTATTTATGGACTTAAACAGGCATCCCGAAGCTGGAAAAGTCATTTTGATGAGATAATTAAATTATCCGGATTCATCAAGAATGAGGAAGAACCGTATGTTTATAAGAAAATGAGTGGGAGCATGATAGTATTCATTTTTTTATATGTAGATGACATCCTTATCATGGGAAATGATATTAGATAGATGAAAAGTGTGAAAACCTACCTCTGTAAGAACTTCTCCATGAAAGACATGGGTGAAGCTTTTTATATACTTGGTATAAGGCTCTACTATAATGGAGTTAGGAAGCTTATAAGGCTATCGCAATTGACGTACATAGATAAGATATTAGAAAGGTACGATTTTACCAACTGCAAGGCAGTAAATGTACCTTTCCAATATGTCATACATCTTTCGAAGAAAAATGGCACCTCAGACTGATGAAGAGAGAGTTAGGACTTCTAACTTTCCATGTGCTTCTAAGAAGCATTATGTATGTTATGTACGAGACCTGACATCAGTTTCCGCGTCATTGTGACTAGCCGATATCAATATGATCTAGGTAATAATCATTGGACAGCTATGAAACATATCCTAAAAAATCTTAAGGGTACTAAGGATAAGTTTCTATTATATGGAGAAAATGAGCTATAATTTAAGGTTTATATAGACATTAACTTCCAAAGAGATCCAGATGATAGATAGTCTACATCCGGATATATATATATATATTTACCATTAATAATGGTGCAGTTAGTTGGCGATGTTCATAGCAAGACTCAACAACTGATTCCACTACTGAGGCAAAATTTATAGCAGCTTTAGAAGTAGCCAAAGAAGCTAGTATTGAGGATTCGATCCTATTATACTGTGATAATAATGGAGCCATCGCACAAGCTAAGGAGCCGATGGCGCATTCCAAGTCTAAATATTTGGATATGAAATATCACGTGATAAGAGAGATTATTGAACGAAAAGACATAGTGGTCTTGAAGGTTCAAGGACTAGGCAACATAGCAGACCCGCTTACTAAGGCACTACCTCATAATTTATTTGATAAACATGTGGAAGAGATGGGACGACGGTACCATCCAGATTGGCACTAAGCAAGTGGGAGTTTGTTGGAGTTAGTGTTTGGAGCGTCAATCCGGAAAATATATAGTACATTATATTTTATTAGTTATTAATAAAATAACTACATTTTCATTTCAAACCCTATTAATGGTATTGTCATTATGCATATTAAATTGATGTATAAATATGCTAAGAATGAAATTAACCTTAGAATAGTCATGTAGTAATATTGGACAGTAGGTGGTCCAATATTGGGATAAATATTACTATTATAAACTATTCTTAAAGTATATAAAATAACAATTTGAGTGAAAATTAAAAGATTAGATTTTTTTGAAGTGATTGGAAAATTTTAAATTGGATTGCAACAATAAAATAAAATACTATGGTTAGGGGATCCACTTTTAATATTAAATTTAGAGATATCACTTCTTATATTATATAAATTGTCATTATTACCCAATTAATTTATTTCAGGAATTAATTATGCCAAAATATATAAAACCAGCCATAAAAGAGGTGATAACTTTTATATATAACAAGTACAGTTAGGTACTCAATTATGCCAAATAAATAAAACCAGCCATATATGCGGTAATAAAATTTGTCAATAATTAATCCAAAATCAAATTAAATATTAATCATTAGATTATAATTTATATATTATAATATAAGTGAGATTAATCTAAATTTTCATATTAAAAGCTTCACCATTTACCCAAAAGAAAAAAATTAGCTACTCATAATTTGAATAAAAACACACATGAATTTATTACTGAAATAAAAAATTACAAGAGAGCTTTTATAAAAAATAAAACACACAAGAGATAGAAATTCATAAATTTTAAGAGAAAACCATGGAAATCTAACTCAGAAAAATGAGGTGCAGAGCACCTCTATTTATATAGGTGCTCGCACCTCTTGATGCAATTGCATCCACCAAACATGCCACCAAACATGGTGGGAGATGATAGAGAATATGATGGCAATCCACTTTTCATTTTTAATTGTCCACTCACTAGGTCGTTCAAATGATCTAACCCCCCACTCCCAGTTTTTCTATTTTGCAGGTTACCCAGAGGACGAGCTTGAGGGACAGATACTATAATAGTCACTAGAGGGTCTGAGTCCACCAGGTTGAGTACAGAAGTTCAGCATAGTCGGTGTCAAATAAAAGTTGTATGACATGCATTATATAGTATCATTCATTGAGTGTGTTCAATCTCAGAGTTGTAATGTAATGTATTATTGTGTACATTGTTTGAGAATTTGATATACATTTCCTTAATTTTTGAGTTGGACAATGGTCCCTACGTGAGTTTATGTTTGTAATGAGTTTAACAGCATTGGTCATAGTTAGATGGTCAAATGCCATGGGGATATGATGGCCTATTCCCTACCAGTAGCATTCTATGAGGAGTGGGTGTTACAAAGATGGTATTAGAACATGGTCTAGGGAGTCAGTGACTGCACTGGGTAGAGTGTTGGGGTCTTGTATATGCAGTATGTTCGGGATACCCATATGCGAGGTACTACCTCTCTAGTATCTGATCCTCGAGTACGTCCTCAAGTCTTATAGACAAGTTAGTAAAATTCCCAAAGCTATCTGAATCTTCTTCCTAATAAAGTAACCATAACCCTTATTCTAGTAGAAAATCCTTCTCTAGTTATCTTGGCTTATCAATAGAAGTTCAAGACAAGTTATGAGAATATATAGTAAAGTTCTAAGAATAGTCACACAAAGAAGTGGGAAGAGAAAGCTATAAGAAAAGTAAAGAATGGTACATAGATTTTTAAGCAACCAGAGCCAATAAGAGATAAAAATACATAAATAGATGATAAAGAAAACACTAGAACTTATTGTTGTAAGGAGAACTGAGTGAGCCTGAGCAATAATAAAAGATGTTAATAAACTTGAGTAAGATTCCTTCCTTCATACTAAGACTCCTTCCCTCATCAGAAAATTCCTTCAAGTAGACCCAATAGTATTAAGTACCTCATATAGATAGTAAGTTCCATGAGTAACAAATGATAGTCAGAAAGATAAAAGAAACAAGAACTCATGATTAGACGTGGAAGTTCCAATAGATGAGAAATGCCAATAAGTGTGTAGAGATTTTAGATCCCAAAACACAGGCCCGCAGACAAATAAGTGAAGGTCGTAAATAGAAATGACTAATTTCCTAAGAATTTGATAGATAAGGTCTCGATCTACCTAGATTCTCATCTCTCAGCGATATCAATCAAAGAAACGGTCATGATGGAGTCTATCTCATACCTACCTTATTTGAGTAATAGACTCTATCAGGACACAAAGTACTAGAACAAAGACGCAGACATCCATTGAGATGTAGATTTTTGCCCCATCATTTACCAACTTAGATAAAGGTAACCGTAAAGAAAGCCTAATACCCGTAATATTGTATTTTGAGACAAAGACAGCTGAACTCGAGAAGTGGTTTAGCTAGAAAGGAACCAATGAGGTTTCTAAGGAATGAAGAGAAAGAACCTGACATAAGTTAAGATGGCAAGTTTGCAGTACTAGAAAGAAACCCATAAATTAGACCGATGCTAGAAGGAATCTGTCTGAGTTAAACAGATAGACCTTTGAGGTTGGAGACATACAAGAATAACAATGGTACTAGTACAATAGTAAGATTAAATGGCATAGCTATAGACTATAGCAAGGATAGAGAACGAAAGTCTAGAAGAAGCCCTTTATAAGGATGTACCACTATCCTCGGTAGTACAATCTAGAGCCAAAAGATAGAATATGGAAATAATAAAGAAAAATGTGGGAAGTGACAAGAAATTTTATTACATTCAGACACATGAATAACGTAGCACGAAGGCACTAGCGTAAATGGAAACCTCAATATAGTTGATAAAAATTTATGGAACCCTAAGACATGGAGTAGTCGACCTAGGTCCCGGCAAAACGAATGACAACTTTTCCTTCCAGTAGCCCCGACTCTAGTAAGTATATAGACACCTAACCAGACCATCACCGAGCTTAAGTAAATAACATATCGTTATGGAATACATGTACTCACCCCTCAACTTAGAGCCGAGATGGCTAGATGGCCGAACCAATAAGTTCAACGAAACATAGATAAGAATCATAAGATGGAAATATTCTATATGAGATAGAATATTTTAAAGTCACAGTAAGTCAAGCCAAATCTAGAAGTCATCATAGAACTGGAAGCCCTTAACGAAGTAAAGGCTCAAAAGAGCGAAGGAACCAGAGAGAACGGTTCTCAGGAATATAGTATATGAATTATAAAGAGCCTCATTGTACTGGGATGGAAGAACTAATAGGAGAATAACACCTGAACCAAAAGTTTTAGTAGAAATTCCCTAAGCGATCAAAGTCGATGGAGTTCCCAATGGAGTATAGACGTAAGGAGTTCAAGGAACTGAGATAAGGAGGAAATCTAAGTAACAGGGTAAACTTCGTAAGAAGGAACAACAAAAGGGAGTATAGTAAGACTTTGAGAGAGAGTGGCCTTTAAGAATGTTCTCAGTAAAAGGTAGTAAGATCAATAGACGGAAAATAATCATGAGTATAGTTGAAAGAAATAATATAGATAGTATCTATCAGAAATACCTTAGTGTGGGAGCCTACACTAGTAAACACGGGAGTTCTAGGCTTATAGATGAACAGCACGTGCAAATACAGCATGGGTAACTAGTGAGATCACCACAACCAGAAAGGATTCAGGACCAAACCCCACCCTCCCAACCCTCATGATACAACAACAGAAAAGATGGACCTCGATGATCGCCTCAAGATACTCATAGGAATAAGTGAATACGAAATGGAAAAAGATCGAAACATAAAACCTTTAGACTTCGTACAAGAGTAGAATCGAAGAGGAAGATAGCTCTAAGTAAAAGATTTAGGAAAAAAGTTGTCTAGATAGAGCGATGAAAAGATAAAATAGTAATCAAACAATGACGGAAATACAAAAAAACCAGCATTAGATATAACTAGAGATATGTAAAAGAAGATATCCTTTGGATAAGAAGACAGAGACATAGACCACAAAAGTTCCAAACATAGATTAGAGCAGAAAAGAAGACAAAAGGCAATAAGTAAAATATTTGGGTTGAACTGTTGGACAGTTATGACCCATAGCGTCACTATTTGTACAGATCATGGTGTTGTTGTACAAATTAACTATGTGACAAAGGAAATTGCTCTTTTATCATTTGTGATTAGATCACCAAGATGTATAAATGATAGAAGGTCCATATGATTAGTTACCAGATTGAGATGATATGAGACAGTATCAATCCACGAAGGTTTAATTATTAAATATCCCTAGTCAGAGTATTATCGAGATTGGACATCGATAATGCGAAAAAGACTATATTTAAACTTGTGCGCGTTGTGAGGGCATAATGGCATAGTTCTCATATATTTTGGTATAGGATACTCATGCAAGCGTAGTATGAGGTTGTGTTTTTTTATCGATGGTACGGAAAACAGCTTCGCTCTGGATAGACCCCTCGGAATTCCATTGGTAGTATTACTATATGTCTATGGAAGTCCAAATCAGGGT
Source organism: Zanthoxylum bungeanum (assembly GCA_019454045.1). NCBI lineage: Eukaryota > Viridiplantae > Streptophyta > Magnoliopsida > Sapindales > Rutaceae > Zanthoxylum > Zanthoxylum bungeanum. The sequence continues at coordinate 48,134 of SKCR01016406.1, read as the reverse complement.
AGGTGTATTTGGTCTTAACCTGAGACTTGCACCGCTAATACTTGAGACAATCAATGTAATTTGGTTTTGGTCGTCCAGGGCTTTAACAGGTTATGTGTACGCCTCTTCTGGGTATATTGAGAATCGTAGTGTATTGGGTGTGATGTCGATATGGAAGTATCACTCCAATAATAGTGGAGATGATGATCACGTAGGATATGGAACTCGTTCTCTTATATGCTGCAGCTATCGGGATATTATGACTAGGTCATGTTTATCCGATTATAGAGACTAGTTACCAGACATTCGATATGTGCTTCGTACGGGGCAGACACATTTCCAAGCCAAGGCCTTGCACATGACATCTGATACTGGATCGAAATACGCAATACTACGTATACTACGCCTGATATAGATCATATATTCCTGTAAGGATATTTCTGGAGAATTGGGTAGGCAGGGCGCTTTGCTAGAAGCCAACCTTGTCTTGTAAATAGGTACAAACATAGTACTAGGTACTTACGTGTTCGGATAGTCCGACGACCGGATTTACTGCCAACAAATCTGGGGATTTCATGGGTCGCTTCCCGAAGATTCACCGATGACATATGACTCGCACTTTATTAATCTGGGATTAATTATAAGAGAGAGAAAATTTATCTGGGATTAATTACAGAGATATTTTATCTGGGATAAAATATTGATTAAAGAGAGAGAACGATTAATTTGGAATTAATCGATAAAATAATAGTTTTTCGATATATTATACAAAATTGGATTTCGACGCGGAATTGAAATTAGATTTTAATTCGGGCGAACGAGTTAATTTAGAATTAACTCGTTAGCGACGTGGATAGTAATTTTGATATGCAAAGTTATTTAATTAAATTAGATTTAATTTCGTCGCAACGGAAAATTCATTAATTTGGAATTAACGAAACCGACCCCGGAATGTGTTTACGACGCCACTCCGATTTTGAATCAAGTGCGGCCGCAAGTCACATCGCGAGTCACATCACTTGTCACTTTAATTGTTTTTAGAAAACAAAAATAAAACACTCACTCTCTCCTCTCCCTTTTGTATTCGGCCTAGGGCCAATTCTTTCTCCATTTTGGGTTGCCAAAACCGTGAGATGAAGAAGAAGCAATGTGATGATTTTGTTGCAAAATCAAGAGTGCTAGGACACATTCGGGGTCTTGCGAATGTGATAGGGAAACCCACTTGTGAGCTTGGAATCACCATTCGAAATCTTGGAGCTTGGAGCTTGGAGATGATTGAAACTTTTAGAGGATAAAAATCCCACAGCCGTGAGCCACCTTGGAGGAAGCTTGGAGTTTTTGTTCTTCGTCGCATCACTCAACCGCTCAATGTAAGTATTCCGCAACTTCTTTGATGTATTCGCACTTATGTTTCATCGCTTTATTCGATCCTCGGGACGTAGAGATTCCCAACAATGGTATCAGAGCGAGTAAAAGCATGAAACTTGAATTTAGGGTTAAAATTGGGTAAATTGATTTTGAGCATGATTTGGTTAAATTAATTGATTGAGTATGCTTAAATGATGTTTAATTGAATTTTGATTGGATCAATTTCAAGAAATATTGATTGGATCAATTTTTGCCCAATATCTTGGCTTGGCCGAATGGTATGATGCCCTAAATGTCTTGGAATATTTTATTTTTGATTCATTGGATGACTTGAAATCAATTGGGAATTGTTGAATTGAAAATTAATTAGATTGAATTTGAAATTGAACTAAAATTCCCCTTAATGCCGAGACTTGATAAGCATGATATGGGTTTGATTTTTGTTAAAATGTGTTGGACATGTTTTAATGTTAATGAGCATGATTAATTAGGCTAATTGGTGTTTTGGAAATATTGATTTGGGAAATTAATTATGCTATACACTTTGGTTAATTAAATTGTGAAATTGGAATTTTGTAATTTAATTAATTGGGCTAATTTTGGAAATTGGGCTTGTAAAGATGTTATTGGGCTTAAATGGGCTTGGTTGTACCAAGATGGGTTTAGGCTAAATTGGTTGGATCCAATTGGGCCCAAAACCATATCCATAAAGACCAATTATGACTAATGGACCTAAATTGATTTCTAGGCTTATGGGGTTATTCCTTGATTGGGCTTTGGTTATTGGGTTTGACCCAAGTTGACCAAACGTCCATGCCTTAAGAAATTAATTGAAAGCCCATTGGACTTTAAATTAAATTGACATTGGATGTTAATCGGGCTTTGAGACCCGTAACGGTTAGATTTAGAATCAAAGTCGTAAAGGTTCGTGAATAAAGTGTAATATTTAATTTGGAATTAAATAGTGAATTAGTATTAAGTACATATTAAATTGGATTTAATGTTGTAGTTTAATTTAATTCAAGAATTTGAACTTTGAGTACTTATTTGCAAATCGAGTTGGACTCGCGCAAAATCAAATCGTTGTTTGAACAATGGATGGTCACTAATATCAGATTAATTAATTGGATTAGATTGATTGATAACATGCTTGTGTGAATACATGGTTGCGATGCATGAATAATGTATATCAGATGGATATTAGATGGGTGGGGCAATTTTGGAAATTGTTGTAATAAATTTAGAATTTATTAATTGGACTTGCGTGTCCAGCCTATTACCTCCTTACTCTTTGTATTTCTCTTCTCACATATTCCCCTCAATGTAAATGAGGTTTCTTTAGAAATGTTATGTAACGGGTAGAAGTAATACTTGTGCTAGCGGGAGAGAGGAAAGAGAGAGATTTGTTCTAGGATCAATGTGCTAAGTATCCATCCGCATATCATTATTATTTATTTATATGCGCTTTATTATGTGTTTAGAATGCATGTTTAAGGGTGTATGATGATGAGACCTTAACAAAGATAATAAATTGGTTGCCAATTTGCACGAGAAAAACCCTCACAAAATATTAAGTATTTTTCCTTCCATTGAGTGATTCTTACTCAAGATCCAAGACTGGCATTGGTTTGTTGGCCAAAGTGAAGGCCTTTGTACGTCGAGAATGTGTTTGAATCACGAAGGCTTTGTTCCATATTGGTGTCTTGTCCAAGTTGTGATTTGTTGGCCAAAGTCAAGATCACTTCTTGTCCATCGACATTGATTACGAAGCTTTCCATGGTCAATGGGTTCCGCTTAACTGGGATCACTAAGTTTGTTGTGCCAAAGCCAAGGCTTAGTTGATTCAGAGGAAAAAGGTTAGGCAATATATTGGATATATTGGCATATATAAGATATATGTTTCGGACTTGGATGTCCACCTACTGGATCTAGGAATTGGATGGGATACAATTGATCTTATAGATCTACCTAGTTAATTATCATACAATTTGTTGGCCAAAGTTAAGATTGTGTGACATTTAACGGGATCCTAGCCCACTAGGAAACAAGGTTTCCCGAGTACTCCACAGAGGGTTAGAGGCTCGCCGAAAAATAGTGGGAGGCACGTATTAAATTTGCAATATTCGTTTAGTAACTTGCCATATGCGCTCATTCAATTATTTCGTCGAATAAATTATTTATTAGTTGGACTAATATTTAATGTTGTTTTAATAAAAAAAAACAGTTGGACTGTATTCAAACTATTTCAATTAATAGTTGATTTTATAATTGGATTATAGTAATCAATATAATTGAATTTAACCTATTAAATTATAGTTGATTTTATAGTTTGACTATAGTAATCATTATAATAAATAGTATCTTAAATCATTGATTAAATAGTTGGACTATTAGAATCAAGATAATTGAATGATTAGTGTTTAAAACATAATCCTGGGTGAAAAATATTTTAAACGACTTTAATTTTCAAATTGGGAATAATGTTTCAGGATGGTCCTGGAAACTAATAAGTTACTTTATTTGATAAAATAACATCTTAGGCCTAAGCCCGGAGTTGAGCAAATAGTAGAAAATGATATTTGGAATAATCATGTGATGATAACTTTAGTGCTTAATCCATTAAGCTTGCCAAATAGACTCCTTAATTTCTTAATCAGAAGAAAGGATTAGATCCTTATAGTATGATATTGAAATTGAAGGATCTTCATAGATCTATTTTAGATATTTGAAGTGCTAAATTGCAATAGTAAACTCTTGGAGAGTTAATGGCTATTCTCGAGGAGACAAAGCCAAAGTTTGAAATAAGGCAAGAAGCGCAAGGAGCATCTTACTTCGACATTCTAGAAGGCCAAGGCTTGGCCAAAGGCTTCTGGGGTGTGGAATTGGGGCAAAGGCAAAATCATTATAATCTTCTAGGAAGATAAATGACATATCCCAGAATGTCTGCCTAAACTGTGGCAAACGGGGACACGGAAGCATGACTTCAAATATGTTTGTCATAAATATGTTCGCTACTAGTATTAAAATTGGATTTTAGATACTAAATGTGGTACATAAATATGTACTGGTGTGCAGAATCTGCTATGAGCAGGATACTGACTTCAGTTGAGATTGATCTGCGAATTGAAAACGGGACAACTGTTGCTGTTTAAACGTAGACACCTAAGTTTAGGAACTACCCTTCAGGTGTGTACTTAAATTAGGAAACTGTTAAAATGTAATTGGTTTGACTAGATACATTATCTCTATATCAGAGTATAATCCGTTGCGGATATACCTTTATATTCTAGAACACTAAAGTGTTTCATTATATAAAGATGATATTGAGATAAACACATTAGATGTGAATAATAGTATTTATATTTTGAATATAAATAAATCTCAAACATATGACATGACAAACAAATAGCTCAAACAGATTTTATCAGTTGAGACTTAATTGTCGCATTGTTGTCTGGGACATAATTAAACAAGACTCGTATATCCAAACTTTTGAAGAGTGGGTACTAGGACATATTTGATTCTATTCAAATAATGTCTATGAATCTAGTTTATTGGGCAAAGTGCCTAAAACACTATTTACTTGGTAAAAGTGTAAGTGCCACCGATCTGTTAGCCCTGGTTCATAGTGACGTAGGTGGGCCCATATCTAGCTATGCTAAAGGTGGATATGAATATTTCATGACCTTTACGGATGTGGCATCGCGTTATGGTTATGTGTTTCTTTAGAAACACAAATCAGAAACTTTTAGAGTTTCGACACAAATAGACAAACAGATCGGCTAAAGTATTAAAACCATCATGGTTGGACCATGATGTAAATACTAAAGCAATAAGTTTCTCGTATACATGAAAGATTATAGTATTCTTTCAATGAGGACTCCTCCCGGAACACGTCAGTTTGACGGTGTGTCCGAACGGAGAAATCGAATTTTGTTGGACTTGATAAGGTTAATCATGAGTCACTCTGAGCTACCATTTCCTTCAACGGATAAGCTTTTAACATTGCAGAACTTATTTTGAATAAGGTTCCATAAAAATCTGTTAGACAGAATTCATATTAGATATGAACAGGAAGAAACCGGGTTTTCTCATTTCTGAAGATTTGGGTATGCTTGGCATATGTTTGGATGATACCAAACTAAAACCCAAATCAGATAAGTGCCTAAATTTGTAGGTTATCCTAGGGAAAACAAAGTATAGTACTTATACAACTCACAAGAGAATAATTTAATTGTTGCTCGCCATGCGGTTTTCCTAATAGGAATACCTATATGCAGTGGTAAGTGGGAGGATAGTAAAACTCGATGAAAATCAGAGTAATACTGTTCCAGGCACCAATTCCTAATGGAACACAGATAATTCATCAAGGATGTAACTATACCAGTAATCTTCGAATACACAAGAACCACGTAAGTCGGAGAGAGTCAGAAAACAACCTGGGGTATGGGTTTTTGATCTCACCTCAAAAAGATCTCAATCTTATTGAGGAATACGAACTGACTACGTATGAGGAAGTGATACAAGGTATCAACTCCCTATTATGGCAAAGTGCCATGATATCCGAAATGGATTCCATGTATATCAACCAAGTTTGAACACTAGTTAGAATTTTTTATAGTACCTTAAATCGTTGATTAAATAGTTGGACTATTAGAATCAAGATAATTGAAAGATTAGTGTTTAAAACATAATCCTGGGTGAAAAATGTTTTTAAACGACTTTAATTTTCAAATTGGGAATAATTTTTCAGGATGGTCCTGGAAACTAATAAGTTACTTTATTTGATAAAATAACATCTTAGGCCTAAGCCCGGAGTCGAGCAAATAGTAGAACATGATATTTGGAATAATCATGTGATGATAACTTTAGTGCTTAATCCATTCAGCTTGCCAAATAGACTCCTTAATTTCTTAATCAGAACAAAGGATTAGATCCTTATAGTATGATATTGAAATTGAAGGATCTTCATAGATCTATTTTAGATCTTTGAAGTACTAAATTGCAATAGTAAACTCTTGGAGAGTTAATGGCTATTCTCGAGGAGACAAAGCCAAAGTTTGCAATAAGGCAAGAAGCGCAAGGCGCATCTTACTTCGACATTCTAGAAGGCCAAGGCTTGGCCAAAGGCTTCTGGGGTGTGGAATTGGGGCAAAGGCAAAATCATTATAATCTTCTGGGAAGATAAAGGACATATCCAAGAATGTCTGCCTAAACTGTGGCAAACGGGGACACGGAAGCGTGACTACCGTTTGGGCAAGACAGACATAAAGGAATTGAAGACGGGCAATGCTCTGACTTCAAATATGTTTGTCATAAATGTGTTCGCTACTAGTATTAAAATTGGATTTTAGATACTAAATGTGGTACATAAATATGTAATGGTGTGCAGAATCTGCTATGAGCAGGATATTGACTTCAGTTGAGATTGATCTGCGAATTGAAAACGGGACAACTGTCACTGTTTTAACCGTAGACATCTAAGTTTAGGAACTACCCTTCGGGTTTGTACTTAAATTAGGTAACTGTTAAAATGTAACTGGTTTGACTAGATACATTATCTCTATATCAGAGTATAATCCGTTGCGGATATACCTTTATATTCTAGAACACTAAAGTGTTTCATTATATAAAGATGATATTGAGATAAACACATTAGATGTGAATAATAGTATTTATATTTTGAATATAAATAAATCTCAAACATATGACATGACAAAGAAATAACTCAAACTGATTTTATCAGTTGAGACTTAATTGTGGCATTGTTGTCTGGGACACAATTAAACAAGACTCGTATATCTACACTTTTAAAGAGTGGGTATTAGGACATATTTGATTCTATTCAAATAATGTCTATGAATCTAGTTTATTGGGCAAAGTGCCTAAAACACTATTTACTTGGTAAAAGTGTAAGTGCCACCGATCTGTTAGCCCTGGTTCATTGTGACGTAGGTGGGCCCATATCTAGCTAGGCTAGAGGTGGATATGAATATTTCATGACCTTTACGGATGTGGCATCGAGTTATGGTTATGTGTTTCTTTAGAAACACAAATCAGAAACTTTTAGAGTTTCGACACGAAATAGACAAACAAATCGGCTAAAGTATTAAAACCATCACGGTTGGACCATGATGAAAATACTTAAGCAATAAGTTTCTCGTATACATGAAAGAGTATAGTATTCTTTCAATGAGGACTCCTCCCGGAACACGTCAGTTTGACGGTGTGTCCGAATGGAGAAACCGAATTTTGTTGGACATGATAAGGTTAATCATGAGTCGCTCTGAGATACCATTTCCTTCAACGTATAAGCTTTAAACAGTGCAGAACTTATTTTGAATAAGGTTCCATAAAAATCTGTTAGACAAAATTCATATTAGATATGAACCGGAAGAAACCGGGTTTTCTCATTCCTGAAGATTTGGGTATGCTAGGCATATGTTTGGATGATACCAAACTAAAACCCAGATCGGATAAGTGCATAAATTGTAGGTTATCCTAGGGAAAACAAAGTATAGTACTTATACAACTCCCAAGAGAACAATTTAATTGTGGCTCGCCATGCAGTTTTCCTAAGAGGAATACCTATATGCAATGGTAAGTGGGAGGATAGTAAAACTCGATGAAAATCGGAGTAATATTGTTCAAGGCACCGATTCGTAATGGAACACAGATAGTTCAACAAGGATGTAACTATACTAGTAATCTTTGAATACACAAGAACCACGTAAGTCGGAGAGAGTCAGAAAAAACCTGGGGTATGGGTTTCTGATCTCACCTCATAAAGATGTCAATCTTATTGAGGAATACGAACTGACTACGTATGAGGAAGTGATACAAGGTATCGACTCCCTAGTATGGAAAAGTGCCATGATATCCGAAATGGATTCCATGTATATCAACCAAGTTTGAACACTAGTTATTGTACCGCAAGGCATTGTGCCTACTGGTACTATATAAGTCTTCAAGGAAGACATATATTGAAGGCAACATACCAACGTATAAAGCTAGGCTTGTAGCGAAAAGGTATCGTTATCATCATTGTGTCGATTACGATGAAACCTTTTAACCGTTGCCATGGTTAAATCCATTTGGATAATGCTTGCTAATGCTGCATGTTTCATTTATGAAATATGGCAGCTGGAATGCCAAAATCGCTTTCCTTAACGGAAACCTTTAGGAGGATGTTTAAAACATCCTGGCGGTTTTGTCGTACCAAAACAAGCAAACAAGGTTTGCAGGTAATTCGATCCATGGATGGATTGAAGCAAGCATTGCGTTCTTGGAATTATCGTTTTGATGTAATCATAATGGTGTATGATTTAATTCAAAACGAAAATGATTCTTGTGTATATAAGGAGGTTAGTGGGATCGCACTGAAAATGAATGTCCTGTATAATAATGATAACATATCATTTCTTGGAAATGATATTCCCATAAAACAATCGGTAGAAGCTTGGCTTTCATGAAAATTCTCCGTAGAATTCTTGGGAGAAACAACCTTTATTCTAGGAATAAAGATCTACTAGGATAGATCTAAAAGGTGTTGATACTCTCCGAGAAATCGTACATTGAAAAATGTACACGACCTGGTGTCTCATATGCTTTGAGCACATGGAGTCCCAATCAGGCCAATCCAAGTGATGGTCACTGGATTGATGTTAAGAACATGCTTTAGTATCTTAGAGAACTAAGGATGTTGTCTTATACTATGGAGAAGGAGAACTTGATGTGACTGGGTTCACTACTGCAAGTTTCCTAACCGATAAAGACGACTATAAGTCGTAACAACGGTATTATAAAGTTTGAATAACGGAACAGTGAGCTGGAAATCTTCCAAACAATATACTATTACCGAATAAACAACAAAAGTAGATTATTGATGCAGCTGAGGCAGCCATAGAAGCCTTCTGGATGGATAATAATCTAATTAGGTTAGATATAGTTCTGTTAGCAGCTGAGCTAGGCTACAGCGCAGGCTAAAGAATTAATGGTCTCATCAACGATCCAGATATATACTTTGACTATTCATCTGATTCGATCGGATCATACATCGTGGCTATGTGATGAGCGAATAAATCGCATCAGATGATAATCATGCAAATCTGCTGACGAAAGTCTTTACTCAGTAATTTGAGCGAACCATACATAGTTCGGGTGTAAGACACTCGAGTGATTGGATATAGGCCAAGTGAGAGATTGTTGGACATTTATGACCCATAGCGTCACTATTTGTACAGATCATGGTGTTGTTGTACAAATTAACTATGTGACAAAGGAAATTACTCTTTTATCATTTGTGATTAGATCACCAAGATGTATAAATGATAGAAGGTCCATATGATTAGTTCCTGGATTGAGATGATATGAGACAGTATCAATCCACGAAGGTTTAATCATTAAATATCCCTAGTCAAAGTATTATCGAGATTGGACATCGATAATGCGAAAAAGACTAGTATTACACTTGTGCGCGTTGTGAGGGCATAACGACATAGTTCTCATATATTTGGGTATAGGATACTCATGCAAGTGTAGTAGGAGGTTCTGTTTTACCGATGGTACGGAAAACAGCTTTGCTCTGGATAGACCCCTCAGAATTCCATTGGTAGTATTACTATGTGTCTATGGAAGTCCGAATCAGGGTAGATGTATTTGGTCTTAACCAGAGACTTGCACCGCTAATACTTGCGACAATCAATGTACTTTGCTTTTGGTCGTCCACGGCTTTAACAGGTTATGTGTACGCCTCTTCTGGGTATATTGAGAATCGTAGTGTATTGGGTGTGATGTCGAGATGGAAGTATCACTCCAGTAATAGTGGAGATGATGATCACATAGGATACATAACTCGTTCTTGTATATGCTGCAGCTATCGGGATATTATGACTAGGTCATGTTTATCCGATTATAGAGACTTGTTATTAGAGATCCGATATATGCTTCGTACGGGGCAGACACATTTCCAGCCCCAGGCCTTGCACGTGACATTCGATACTGGATCGAAATACGCAATACTACATATACTACGTCTTATATAGATCACATATTCCTGTAAGGATATTTCTGGAGAATTGGGTAGATATGGCGCTTTGCTAGAAGCCAACCTTGTCTTGTAAATCGGTACAAACGTAGTACTAGGTACTTACGTGTTCGGATAGTCCGACGACCGGATTTACTACCAACATATCCGGGGATCTCATGGGTCACTTCCCGAAGATTCAACGATGACGTATGACTCGTACTTTATTTATCTGGGATTAATTATAAGAGAGAGAAATTTAATATGAGATTAATTACAGAGATATTTTATCTGGGATAAAATATTGATAAAGAGAGAGAACGATTAATTTGGAATTAATCGATAAAATAATATATTCGATGTATTATACGAAATTGGATTTCGACGCGGAATTGAAATTAGATTTTAATTCGGGCGAACGAGTTAATTCGTTAGCGACGTGAATAGTAATTTGGAATTAGATTTAATTTCGTCGCAACGGAAAATTTGTTAATTTGGAATTAACGAAACCGAGCCCGGAATGTGTTTGCGACGCCACTCCGATTTTGAATCAAGTGCGGCCGCAAGTCACATCGCGAGTCACATCACTTGTCACTTTAGTGATAGATGTCAAGTCACCTTTTTGGTGAGTGACATGCAGTCACTATTCATGATAGAATTTTGTGTGGGCTTTTAATGCAATTTTGGCTCCAAAATTTGGTTTTGACTTTTGGAAATCATATACCAAATTTTGTAAAAGCTTTTTCATTATTGTTTTTAGAAAACAAAAATAAAACACTCACTCTCTCCTCTCCCTTTTGTATTCGGCCTAGGGCCAATTCTTTCTCCATTTTGGGTTGCCAAAACCGTGAGATGAAGAAGAAGCAATGTGATGATTTTGTTACAAAATCAAGAGTGCTAGCACACATTCGGGGTCTTGCGAATGTGATAGGGAAACCGACTTGTGAGCTTGGAATCACCATTTGAAAGCTTGGATCTTGGAGCTTGGAGATGGCCGAAACTTTTGGAGGACAAAAATCCTACTGCCGTGAGCCACCTTGGAGGAAGCTTGGAGTTTTTGTTTTTCGTCGCATCGCTCAACCGCTCAATGTAAGTATTCCGCAACTTCTTTGATGTATTCGCACTTATGTTTCATCACTTTATTCGATCCTCGAGATGTATAGATTCCCACAATGGTATCAGAGCGAGTAAAAGCATGAAACTTGAATTTAGGGTTAAAATGGGTAAATTGATTTTGAGCATGATTTGGTTAAATTAATTGATTGAGTATGCTTAAATGATGTTTAATTGAAGTTTGATTGGATCATTTCAAGAAATATTTATTTGATCAATTTTTGCGTAATATCTTGGCTTGGCCGAATGGTATGAAGCCCTAAATGTCTGGGAATTTTTGATTCATTGGATGACTTGAAATCAATTGGGAATTGTTGAATTGAAAATTAATTGGATTGAATTTGAATTGAACAAAAATTACCCTTAATGCAGAGACTTGATAAGCATGATATGGGTTTGATTTTTGTTAAAATGTGTTGGACATGTTTTAATGTTAATGAGCATGATTAATTAGGCTAATTGGTGTTTTGGAAATATTGATTTGGGTAATTAATTATGCTATACACTTTGGTTAATTAAATTGTGAAATTGGAATTTTGTAATTTAATTAATTGGGCTAATTTTGGAAATTGGCCTTGTAAAGTTGTTATTGGGCTTAAATGGGCTTGGTTGTACTAAGATGAGTTTAGGCTAAATTGGTTGGATCCAATTGGGCCCAAAACCATATCCATAAAGTCCAATTATGACTAATGGACCTTTAATATTTAATTGGGCATAATGGGCCTAAATTGATTTCTAGGCTTATGGGGTTATTCCTTGATTGGGCTTTGGTTATTGGGTTTGACCCAAGTTGACCAAAAGTCCATGCCTTAAGAAATTAATTGAAAGCCCATTGGACTTTAAATTAAATTGACATTGGATGTTAATCGGGCTTTGAGACCCGTAACGGTTAGATTTAGAATCTAAGTCGTAAAGGTTCGTGAATAAAGTATAATATTTAATTTGGAATTAAATAGTGAATTAGTATTAAGTACATATTAAATTGGATTTAATGTTGTAGTTTAATTTAATTCAAGAATTCGAACTTTGAGTACTTATTTGCAAAACGAGTTGGACAATCGTTGTTTGAACATTGGATGGTCACTAATATCAGATTAATTAATTGGATTAGATTGATTGATAACATGCTTGTGTGAATACATGGTTGCGATGCATGAATAATGTATATCAGATGGATATTAGATAGGTGGGGCAATTTTGGAAATTGTTGTAAAAAATTTAGATTTTTTTAATTGGACCTGCGTGTCCAGCCTATTACCTCCTTACTCTTTGTATTTCTCTTCTCACATATTCCCCTCAATGTAAATGAGGTTTCTTTAGAAGTGTTATGTAACGGGTAGAAGTAATACTTGTGCTAGCGGGAGAGAGGAAATAGAGAGATTTGTTTTAGGATCAATGTGTTAAGTATCCATCCGCATATCATTATTATTTATTTATATGCGCCTTAATATGTGTTTAGAATGCATGTTTAAGGGTGTATGATGATGAGACCTTAACAAAGATAATAAATTGGTTGCCAATTTGCACGCGAAATACCCTCACAAAATATTAAGCATTTTTCCTTCCATTGAGTGATTCTTACTCAAGATCCAAGACTGGCATTGGTTTGTTGGCAAAAGTCAAGGCCTTTGTCCGTCGAGGATGTGTTTTTGAATCACGAAGGCTTTGTTCCATATTGGTGTCTTGTACAAGTTGTGATTTTTTGGCCAAAGTCAAGATCACTTTTTGTCCATCGACATTGATTACGAAGCTTTCCATGGTCAATGGGTTCCGCTTAACTGGGATCACTAAGTTTGTTGTGCCAAAGCCAAGGCTTAGTTGATTCAGAGGAAAAAAGTTAGGCAATATATTGGATATATTGGCATATATAAGATATATGTTTCGGACTTGGATGTCCACCTACTGGATCTAGGAATTGGATGGGATCCAATTGATCTTAGAGATCTACCTAGTTAATTATCATACAATTTGTTGGCCAAAGTCATGTTTGTGTGATATTTAATGGGATCCTAGCCCACTAGGAAACAAGATTTCCCGAGTACTCCACAGAGGGTTAGAGGCTCGCCGAAAAATAGTGGGAGGCAAGTATAAAATTTCCAATATTCGTTTAGTAACTTGCCTTACGCGCTCATTCAATTATTTCGTCGAATAAATTATTTATTAGTTGGACTAATATTTAATGTTGTTTTAATAAAAAAAAAACAGTTGGACTGTATTCAAACTATTTCAATTAATAGTTGATTTTATAATTGGATTATAGTAATCAATATAATTGAATTTAACCTATTAAATTATAGTTGATTATATTGTTGGACTATAGTAATCATTATAATAATTAGTATCTTAAATCGTTGATTAAATAGTTGGACTATTAGAATCAAGATAATTGAAAGATTAGTGTTTAAAACATAATCCTGGGTGAAAAATGTTTTTAAACGACTTTAATTTTCAAATTGGGAATAATGTTTCAGTATGGTCCTGGAAACTAATAAGTTACTTTATTTGATAAAATAACATCTTAGGCCTAAGCCCGGAGTTGAGCAAATAGTAGAACATGATATTTGGAATAATCATGTGATGATAACTTTAGTGCTTAATCCATTAAGCTTGCCAAATAGACTCCTTAATTTCTTAATCAGAACAATGGATTAGATCCTTATAGTATGATATTGAAATTGAAGGATATTCATAGATCTATTTTAGATCTTTGAAGTACTAAATTGCAATAGTAAACTCTTAGAGAGTTAATGGCTATACTCGAGGAAATAAAGCCAATGTTTGTAATAAGGCAAGAAGCGCAATGCGCATCTTACTTCGACATTCTAGAAGGCCAAGGCTTGGCCAAAGGCTTTTGGGGTGTGGAATTTGGGCAAAGGCAAAATCATTATAATCTTTTAGGAAGATAAAAGACATATCCCAGAATGTCTGCATAAACCGTGGCAAACGGGGACACAGAATCGTGACTGCCATTTGGACAAGGCAGACATAAAGGAATTGAAGACGGGCAAGGCTCTGACTTCAAATATGTTTGTCATATATATGTTCGCTACTAGTATTAAATTCGGATTTTAGATACTAAATATGGTACATAAATATGTACTGGTGTGCAGAATCTGCTATGAGCAGGATACTGACTTCAGTTGAGATTGATCTGCGAATTGAAAACGGGACAACTGTTGCTGTTTTGACCGTAGACACCTAAGTTTAGGAACTACCCTTCGGGTGTGTACTTAAATTAGGAAACTGTTAAAATGTAACTGGTTTGACTAGATACATTATCTCTATATCAGAGTATAATCCGTTGCGGATATACCTTTATATTCTAGAACACTAAAGTGTTTCATTATATAAAGATGATATTGAGATAAACACATTAGATGTGAATAATAGTATTTATATTTTGAATATAAATAAATCTCAAACATATGACATGACAAACAAATAGCTCAAACTGATTTTATCAGTTGAGACTTAATTGTCGCATTGTTGTCTGGGACACAATAAACAATACTAGTATATCCACACTTTTGAAGAGTGGGTACTACGACAATTTGATTCTATTCAAATAATGTCTATGAATCTAGTTTATTGGGCAAAGTGCCTAAAACACTATTTACTTGGTAAAAGTGTAAGTGCCACCGATCTGTTATCCCTGATTCATAGTGACGTAGGTGGGCCCATATCTAGCTAGGCTAGAGGTGGATATGAATATTTTGTGACCTTTACGGATGTGGCATCGCGTTATGGTTATGTGTTTCATTAGAAACACAAATCAGAAACTTTTAGAGTTTCGACACGAAATAGACAAACAAATCGGCTAAAGTATTAAAACCATCACGGTTGGACCATGATGAAAATACTTAAGCAATAAGTTTCTCGTATACATGAAAGAGTATAATATTCTTTCAATGAGGACTCCTCCCGGAACACGTCAGTTTGACGGTGTGTACGAACAGAGAAACAAAATTTTGTTGGACATGATAAGGTTAATCATGAGTCGCTTTGAGCTACCATTTCCTTCAACGGATAAGCTTTAAACACTGCAGAACTTATTTTGAATAAGGTTCCATGAAAATCTGTTAGACAGAATTCATATTAGATATAAATAGGAAGAAACTGGGTTTTCTCATTCTTGAAGATTTGGGTATGTTAGGCATATGTTTGGATGATACCAAACTAAAACCCAAATCGGATAAGTGCTTAAATTTGTAGGTTATCCTAGGGAAACCAAAGTATAGTACTTATACAACTCACAAGAGAACAATTTAATTGTTGCTCGCCATACGGTTTTCCTAATAGGAATACATATATGCAGTGGTAAGTGAGAGGATAGTAAAACCCGATGAAAATCGGAGTAATATTGTTCCAGGCACCGATTCCTAATAGAAAACAGATAGTTCATCAATGATGTAACTATACCAGTAATCTTTGAATACACAAGAACCACGTAAGTTGGAGAGAGTCAAAAAATAACCTGGGGTATGAGTTTCTGATCTCACCTCATAAAGATGTCTATCTTATTGAGGAATACGAACTGACTACGTATGAGGAAGTGATACAAGGTATCGACTCCCTAATTTGGTAAAGTGCCATGATATCCGAAATGGATTCCATGTATATCAACCAAGTTTGGACACTAGTTATTGTACCGCAAGGCATTGTGCCTACTGGTACTATATAAGTCTTCAAGGAAGACATACATGGAAGGCAACGTACCAACGTATAAAGCTAGGCTTGTAGCGAAAAGGTATCGTTATCAACATTATGTCGATTATGACGAAACCTTTTAACCTTTGCCATGGTTAAATCCATTTGGATAATGCTTGCTAATGATGCATGTTTCATTTATGAAATATGGCAGCTGGAATACCAAAATCGATTTCCTTAACGGAAACCTTTAGGAGGATGGTTAAAATATCCTGGCGGTTTTTTCGTACAAAAACAAGCAAACAAGGTTTGCACATAATTCGATCCATGGATGGATTGAAGCAAGCATTGTGTTCTTGGAATTATCGTTTTGATGTTATCATAATGGTGTATGATTTAATTCAAAACGAAAATGATTCTTGTGTATATAAGGAGGTTAGTGGGAGCGCACTGAAAATGAATGTCCTGTATAATAATGATAACATATCATTTCTTGGAAATGATATTCCCATAAAACAATCGGTAAAAGCTTTGCTTTCATGAAAATTCTTGGGAGAAACAACCTTTATTCTAGGAATAAAGATCTACTGGGATATATCTAGAAGTTGTTGATACTCTCCGAGAAATCGTACATTGAAAAATGTACGCCACTTGGTGTCTTATATGCTTTGAGCACATGGAGTCACAATCAGGCCAATCCAAGTGATGGTCAGTGAATTGATGTTAAGAACATGCTTTATTATCTTAGAGAACTAAAGATGCTGTCTTATAC
Organism: Zanthoxylum bungeanum; assembly: GCA_019454045.1. Lineage (NCBI taxonomy): Eukaryota > Viridiplantae > Streptophyta > Magnoliopsida > Sapindales > Rutaceae > Zanthoxylum > Zanthoxylum bungeanum. The sequence goes on along the minus strand of SKCR01016406.1, from coordinate 31,230 downwards.
TATAGAAAAGGAGAACTTGAAGTGACTGGGTTCACTGCTGCAAGTTTCCTAACCGATAAAGACGAATATAAGTCGTAACAACAGTACTATAAAGTTTGAATAACGGAACAGTGAGCTGGAAATCTTCCAAGCAAGATACTCTTACCGAATTAAAAACAAAAGTGGATTATTTCTGCAGGTGAGGCAGCAATAGAAGCCTTCTGGATTGATAATAATCTAATTAGATTAGATATAGTTCTGTTAGCAGCTGAGCTAGGCTACAGCGCAGGCTAAAGAATTAATGGTCTCATCAACGATCCATATATATACTTCGACTATTCATCTGATTCGTTCAGATCATACATCGTGGCGATGTGATGATCGAATAAATCGCATCAGATGATAATCATGCAAATCTGCTGACGAAAGTCTTTACTCAGTAATTTGAGCGAACCGTACATATTTCGGGTGTAAGAAACTCGAGTGACTGGCTATAGGCCAAGTGGGAGATTTTTGGACAGTTATGACCATAGAGTCACTATTTGTACAGATCATGGTGTTGTTGTACAAATTAACTATGTGACAAAGGAAATTGCTCTTTTATCATCTGTGATTAGATCACCAAGATGTATAAATGATAGAAGGTCCATATGATTCGTTCCTGGATTGAGATGATATGAGACAGTATCAATCCACGAAGGTTTAATCATTAAATATCCCTAGTCAGAGTATTATCAAGATTGGACATCGATAATGCAAAAAAGACTAGTATTACACTTGTGCACGTTGTGAGGGCATAACGGCATAGTTCTCATATATTTGGGTATAGGATACTCATGCAAGTGTAGTATGAGGTTGTGTTTTACCGATGGTACTGAATGTTGGTTTCTAATTAGGTCCCAAGAATGAAATCAAACATAAAAACGCATATGAATACACAAAGGAGAATGGCGGAAACATACTCACAATGATTAGTTTGGATGCTACGAAGAACACAAGCCTTTTCAGCCCTCCTTGAAGCTCGGCGTGGCTTCTCCTTGCAGTGGACTGCTCGGTTTTGGTCTCTTTGGCTCCTCCAAGATTCGGCCATGGAAGACTCCATTGCTCACGAAAACGCTGCCCTATCACCTTAGGAAGACTCAAGTGTGTGCTAGCACTTTGTATTTTGCAACAAAATACGCATCTTTTTCTCACTGCTTCTCGGCAAAAACCAGAAAAGGAAGAAAGAGAGAAAATGGCTCAAAGCCGTGAGAGAAGAGGAGGGAAAAAAGAGAAGACCGTGTGGTTGAGAGAGAGAAAGAAAAGAAAATGTTTTTTATATATTTGATTTTCCAAAATCAAATACCAAAAACCCTTTTCCATTTACCAAAAAGTCAAAAAGCAAAAGACAATAATGATTTTCAACTTCCACATCAATCACTCAATCAATCAATCAAATTGTCACATCACTCAAAGTGACATGTGATTTGACGCTTGATGTGACTAATGATTTGACGCTTGATGTGACTTGCGTGTCGCATTCGAATTCGAAATACGAATGCGCTCGCAAACACACTCGGGCTTGGGTTCGCTAATTCCGAATTAACAAATTTTCCGTTGTGACGTAATTAAATGATTATGCCTAGCGAAATCACTATTCATGTCGCTAACGAATTAATTCTAAATTAACTTGTTCACCCGAATTAAAATCTAATTTCAATTCCGTGTCGAAATCTAATTTCAATTCCGCGTCGAAATCTAATTTCGCATCATATATCGAATATATTATTTTATCGATTAATTCCAAATTAATCGTTCTCTCTCTTTAATTGATATTTTATCCCAGATAAAATATCTCCGTAATTAATACCAGATTAATTATCTCTCTCATCTAATTAATCCCAGATTAATAAAGTGCGAGTCATACATCATCGGTGAATCTTCGGGAAGCGACCCATGAGATCCATGGATATGTTGGCAGTAAATACGGTCGTCGGACTATCCGAACACGTAAGTACCTAGTACTACGTTTGTACCGATTTACAAGACAAGGTTGGCTTCTAGGAAAGCGCCATGCCTACCCAATTCTCCAGAAATATCCTTATAGGAATATGTGATCTATATCAGGCGTAGTATACGTATTATTGTGTATGTCGATCCAGTATCGGATGATCACGTGCTAGGCCTGGGGCTAGAATTGTGTCTGCCCCGTACGAAGCACATATCGGATGTCTGGCAACTAGTCTCTATAATCGGATATACATGACCTTGTCATAATATACCGATAGCTCGAGCATTTAAGAGAACGAGTTCCGTATCATATGTGACCATCATCTCCATATGACTGGAGTGATACTTCCGTCTTAGCATCACACCCAATACACTACGATTCTCAATATACCCAACATTGGCGTACACAGAACCTGTTAAAGTCCTGGACAACCGTAACCAAAGTATATTGATTGTCGTAAGTATTAGCGGTGCAAGTCTCAGGTTAGACCAAATACACCTACCCTGAATTTCGGACTTCCATAGACACATAGTCATACTACCTATGGAATTCCGAGGGGGTCTATCCAGAGCGAAGCTGTTTCCCGTACCATCGGTAAAACACAACCTCCTATTACACTTGCGTGAGTATCATATACCCAAATATATGAGAACTATGTCGTCGTGCCCTCACAACGCGCACAAGTGTAATACTAGTCTTTTACGTATTTATCGATGTCCAATCTCGATAATACTCTGACTAGGGATATTTAATGATTTATCCTTCATGGACTGATACTGTCTCATATCATTCTCAGTCCAAGAACAAATCATAGGGACCTCCTATCATTTATACATCTAGGTGATCTAATCACAAATGATAAGAGTGCAATCTTCTTTGTCACATAGTTAATTTGTACAACAACACCGTGATCTGTACAAATAGTGATGCTATGGGTCATAATTTTCCAACAATCTCCCACTTGGCCTATAGCCAGTCACTCGAGTGTCTAACACCCGAACCATGTACGGTTGGCTCAAACTGTTGAGAAAAGGTTTTTGTCAGCAGATTTACATGATTATCATCTGATGCGATTTATTCGATCATCACATCGCCACGATGTATGATCCGAACGAATCAGATGAATATCGAAGTATTTATCTGGATCGTTGATGAGACCATTAATTCTTTAGCTTGTGCTGAAGCCTAGCTCAGCTGCTAATAGAACTGTATCTAATCTAATTAGATTTTTTATCGACCCAAATGGCTTCTATTGCTGCCTCAGCTGCATCAATAACCCGCATTTGTTGCTTATTCGATAACAGTATATTGCTTGGAAGATTTCCAGCTCACTGTTCCGTTATTCAATCTTTATAGTACCGTTGTCGACTTATAGTCGTTTTCATGAAAGCCAAGCTTTCACCGATTATATTATGGGAATATCATTTCCAAGAAATGATATATCATCATTACTCAGGACATTCACTGTCAGTGCGCTCCCACTAACCTCCTTATATACACAAGAATTATTTTCGTTTTGAATTAAATCATACACCATTATGTTTACATCAAAACGATAATTCCTAGAACTTAATGCTTGCTTCAATCCATCTTCGGATCGAATAACCTGCAAACCTAGTTTGCTTGTTATTGTTCGACAAAACTGTCAGGATGTGTAAACATCCTCCGAAAGGTTTCCGTTAAGGAAAGCAGTTTTCCCGTTCAGCTGCCATATTTCATAAATGAAACATGCAGCATCAGCAAGCATTGTCGAAATGGATTTACCGTGGCAACATGTAAAAGGTTTTGTTGTAATCAACACAATGTTGATAACTCTACCTTTTTGCTACAAGCCTAGCTTAGTACGATGGTATGTTGCCATCCATGTATGTCTTCCTTGAAGACTTATTTAGTACCAATAGGCACAATGTCTTGCGGTACATCAACTACTGTATAAATATAGTTGGTATACATGGAATCCACTTCGGACTTTATGGCACTTTGCCATAATAGGGAGTCGATACCTTGTATCACTTCCTCATATATAGTCAGTTGATATTCCTCAATAAGATAGACATCTTTATGAGGTGAGATCAGAAACCCATACCCCATGTTGTTTTCTGATTCTCTCCGACATACGTGGTTCTTGTGTATTCGAAGATTATTGGAATAGTTTCATCATTGATGAAATATTTGTGTTCCATTAGGACTCGGTGCCAGGAATAGTATTACTCTGATTTTCATCGAGTTTTACTATCCTCCCACTTACCACTGCATATAGGTATTCCTCTTAGTAAAACCGCATGGCGAGCAACAATTGGCACTTATCCAATTTGGGTTATAGTTTGGTATCAACCAAACATATGCCTAGCATACCCAAATATTAAGGAATGTGAAACCTGGTTTCTTTCCTGTTTATATCTAATATGAAGTCTGTCAAACAGATTTTTATGGAACCTTTTTCAAAATAAGTTATGCACTGTTTAGCGTATCCGTTGAAGGAAATGGTAGCTCAGAGCGACTCATGATTAACCTTATCATGTCCAACAAAATTCGGTTTATCCTGTCGGACACACCGTCAAATTGACGTGTTCCGGGATGAGTCCTCATTGAAAAAATACTATACTCTTTCAAGTATATGAGAAACTTATTGCTTAAGTATTTTCATCATGGTCAAACCATGATGGTTTAATACTTTAGCCGATCTGTTTGTCTATTTCGTGTCGAAACTTTAAAAGTTTCTGATTTGTGTTTCAAAAGAAACACGTAACCATGACGCGATGCCACATCCGTGTATGGTCACGAAACATTCATATGCATCTCTAACCTAGCTAGACATGGGCCCACTTGCTTCACTATGAACTAGGGCTAACAGATCGGTGGCACTGGCACTTTTACCAAGTAAATAGTGTTTTAGGTACTTTGCCCAATAAACTAGATTCGTAGACTTTATTTGATTGGAATCAAATCAATCCTAGTACTCACTCTTCAAAAGTGTGGATATACGAGTCTTGTTTAATTGTGTCCTAGACAACAATGCCACATTCAAGTTTCAACCTGATCAAATCAGTTTGAAACTTGTCATGTTATATGTGTGAGATTTATTTATTCTAAATATAAATTTTGTTATTCACATCTAATGTGTTTATCTCAATATCATATTTATATAATAAAACACTTTAGTGTTCTAGAATATAAAGGTATATCCGCAACAGATTATCCACTGATATAGAGATAATGTTTCTAGTCAAACTAGTTACATTATAACAGTTTCCTAATTTATGTACATACCCAAAGGGTAGTTCCTAAACTTAGGTATCTATGGTTAAAACAGCGACTTTCATCCCGTTTTCAATTCGCAGATTAATCTCAATAGAAGTCAGTATCTTGCTCATAGCAGATTTTGAACATCAGTACATATTTATGTACCACAATAAGTATCTAAAATCCAATTTTAATACTAGTTGTGAACATATTTATGACAAACATATTGAAGTCAGAGCTTTGCTCGTCTTCAATTCCTTCTTGGGATATGTCCTTTTATCTTCCCAGAAGAATATAATGATTTTTCCTTTGCCCTTTTCCACACTCCAGAAGCCTTTGACCAAGCCTTGGCCGTTTGGAATATTGAAGTAAATGCGCCTTGCGCTACTTGCATTATCGCAAACTTTGGCTTTGTCTTCTTGAGTATAGCCATTAACTCTCCAAGAGTTTATTATTGTAATATTTACTTCTAAAATCTAAGTATAGATTTATGAAGATCCTTCAATTTCAATATCATACTTTAAGAATCTAATATGTAGTTCTGATAAAGAAATTAAGGAGTCTATATGACAAGTATAATGCATTGAGCATTAAAGTTATCATTACATGAATATTCCAAATATCATGTTCCACTTATTTGCTTAATTCCAGGCTTAGGCCTAATACGTTATTTTATCAAGTAAAGTAACTTATTAGTTTCCAGGACCATCCTGAAATTTATTCCCAATTTGAAAATTAAAGTCGTTTAAATACATTTTCCCCCAGGATTATGTTTTAAACACTAATCTTTCAATTATATCTTGATTCTAATAGTCCAACTATTTAATCAACGATTTGTGGTACTATATATTATAATGATTATTATAGTCCAACTATACAATCAAATATAATTTAAATTAATTAACCTCAATTATATTGATTACTATAGTCCAACTATAAAATCAACTATTAATTGAAATTAATTAATTCAAATATATTGATTACTATAATCCAATTATATAATCAACTATAATACAGTCCAACTGTTTATTAAAACAACAATTAAAATATTATTCCAACTAACATTTAATTTATTTGACGAAATAATTTGAATGAGCGCGTATGGCAAGTAATTAAACGAATATTGTAAATTCAATTCTTGCCTCCCACTATTTTTCGGCGAGCCTCTAACCCTCTGTCGAGTACTCGGGAAACCGTGTTTCCTAGTGGGCTAGGATCCCGTTAAATATCACACAATCTTGACTTTGGCCAACAAATTTTATGATAATTAATTAGGTAGATCTCTAAGATCGATTGGATCCAATCCAATTCCTAGATCCGGTAGGGGGACATCCAAGTCCGAAACATATATCTTATATATGCCAATATATCCAATAATTACCTAACTTTTTCCTCTGAATCAACTAAGCCTTGGCTTTGGCACAACAAACTTAGTGATCCCAGTTAAGCGCGACCCATTGACCATGGAAAGCCTCGTAATCAATGTCGATGGACAAGAAGTGGTCTTGACTTTGGCCAACAAACCAGAACTTGGACAAGACACTGATATGGAACAAAGTCTTCGTGATTCAAACACATCCTAGATGGAAAAGCCTTGACTTTGGCCAACAAGCCAATGTCAGTCTTGGATCTTGAGTAAGAATCACTCAATGGAAGGACAAACGCTTAATATTTAACGAGGGTTTTTCGCGTGCAAATTGGCAACCAATTTATTATCTTTGTTAAGGTCTCATCATCATACACCCTTAAACATGCATTCTAAACACATAATAAAGCGCATATGAATAAAATAATTATGATATGCGGATGGATACTTTACACATTGATCCTAGATCAAATCTCTCTTTCTCTGTCCCGCTAGCACAAATATTTCTTCTACCCGTTACACTACACTTCTAAAGAAACCTCATTTATCTTGAGGGGAATAGGTGAGAATAGAATACAAAGAGTATGGAGGTGATAAGGCTGGACACGCAGGTCCAATTAATAAATTCAAAATTTATTACAACAATTTCTAAAATTGCCCCACCCATCTAATATCCATCCGATATACATTATTCGTGCATCGCAACCATGTATTTACACAAGCATGTTATCAATCAATCTAATCCAATAATTAATATGATAATTAGTGATCATCCAATGTTCAAACAACGATTTGATTTTGCTCGAGTCAAACTCGTTTTGCGAATAAGTACTCAAAGTACGAATTCTTGAATTAAATTAAACTACAAAATTAAATCCAATTCAATTTGTATTTAATACTAATTCACTATTTAATTCCAAATTAAATATTACACTTTATTAATAAACCTTTTACGATTTAAATTCCAAATTTAATCGTTATGGGTCTCAAAGCCCGATTAACATCCAACGTTTATTTAATTAAAGTCCAATGGGTTTAATTAATTCTTTAAGGCGTGGACTTTTGGTCAACTCGGGTCAAAACAATAACCAAAATCCAATCCGGGATTTACCCATAAGCCCAGAAATCAATTTTGGCCCATTAGGCCCAATTAAATAATTAAGGTCCATTAAGTCATAATTGGACTTTATGGATGCGGTTTTGGGCCCAATTGGATCCAACCAAATTGGACTAAACCTAACTTGGTACAACCAAGCCCAAAAGCCCAATTACAACCTTTAAGGCCCAAATCCAATTTAAACCCAATTAATTAACTTATAAAATTCCAAATTCCACAATTAATTAACCTAAGTGTAATACACAATTAATCACCCAATTAATATTTCTAAAACATAAATTAGCCTAATTAATCATGCACTTTAACATCAATTAGTGTCCAACACAATTTAATCATCAAACCCATTTTCATGCTTCATACTTCTTGGTAATTAGGGGTTTTTCAATCCGATTCGGTTTCAATCCAATTGAATCCACAATAATCATTTCCCAAATCAATTCAACTCATCCAATGAATCAAAATAAAAAAACACCATGAATTTCAAAATTCAACAAGTTTCGGCCAAGCCTTTAATTTGGGGAAAATTGTCCAATTCAAAATTCAATCCAATTAAACCTCAAATCAACATTACCCAATTGTTTTAAGTCATCCAATGATCAAAAAATAAAAAATTACCAAGACATTTAGGGTTCTACATTTTCGGCCAAGCCTCCATAATTGGGGAAAATTGTTCTAAACCAATTTTCTTGAAATTGATCATGCACAACTTCAATTCAACCTCATTCAAGCATACTCAATCAAACAATTCAACCAAATCATGCTCAAATTGATTTTGCCCAATTTTAAACCCTAAAAATTTCATGCTTGATATAAGCTCTGATACCACTGTTGGTTCTAATTAGGTCCCAAGAATGAAATCAAGCACAAAAAACGCATGTGAATACACAAAGGAGAATGGCGGAAACATACTCACAATGATCAGTTTGGATGCTACGAAGAACACAAGCCTTTTCAGCCCTCCTTGAAGCTCGGCAGTGGCTTCTCCTTGCAGTGGACTGCTCGATTTTGGTCTCTTTAGCTCCTCCAAGATTCGGCCATGGAAGACTCCATTGAAGCTGCAAGCTTCAAGCTTCAAAAACGATTCCATGTTCACGAAAACGCTGCCCTATCACCTTAGGAAGACTCAAGTGTGTGCTAGCACTTTGTATTTTGCAACAAAATACTCATTTTATTCTCACTGCTTCTCGGCAAAAACCAGAAAAGGAAGAAGGAGAGAAAATGGCTCAAAGCCGTGAGAGAAGATGAGAGAAAAGAGAGAAGACCGTGTGGTTGAGAGAGAGAAAGAAAAGAAAATGTTTTATATATTTGATTTTCCAAAATCAAATACCAAAAACCCTTTTCCATTTACCAAAAAGTCAAAAAGCAAAAGGCAATTAATGCTTTTCAACTTCCACATCAATCACTCAATCATTCAATCAAATTGTCACATCACTCAAAGTGACATGTGATTTGACGCTTGATGTGACTAGTGATTTGACGCTTGATATGACTTGCGTGCCGCATTCGAATTCGAAATGTGAATGCGCTCACAAACACACTCGGGCTCGGGTTCGCTAATTCCGAATTAACAAATTTTCCGTTGCGACGTAATTAAATGATTATGCCTAGCGAAATCACTATTCACGTCGCTAACGAATTAATTCTAAATTAACTCGTTCGCCCGAATTAAAATCTAATTTCAATTCCGCGTCGAAATCTAATTTCGCATAATATATCGAATATATTATGTTATCGATTAATTCCAAATTAATCGTTATATCTCTTTAATTGATATTTTATCCCAGATAAAATATCTCCATAATTATTACCAGATTAATTATCTCTCTCATCTAATTAATCCCCGATTAATAAAGTGCGAGTCATACATCATCGGTGAATCTTCGGGAAGCGACCCATGAGATCCCCGGATATGTTGGTAGTAAATACGATCGTCGGACTATCTGAACACGTAAGTACCTAGTACTACGTTTGTACCGATTTACAAGACAAGGTTGGCTTCTAGCAAAGTGCCATGCCTACCCAATTCTCCAGAAATATCCTTATAGGAATATGTGATCTATATCAGGCGTAGTATACGTATTATTGTGTATGTCGATCCAGTATCGGATGATCACGTGCTAGGCCTGGGGCTAGAATTGTGTCTGCCCCGTACGAAGCACATATCGGATGTCTGGCAACTAGTCTCTATAATCGGATATACACGACCTAGTCATAATATCCCGATAGCTCGAGCATTTAAGAGAACGAGTTCTGTATCCTATGTGACCATCATCTCCATATGACTGGAGTGATACTTACGTCTTAACATCACACCCAATACACTACGATTCTCAATATACCCAGCATTGGCGTACACAGAACCTTTTAAAGTCCTGGACGACCGCAACCAAAGTATATTGATTGTCGCAAGTATTAGCAGTGCAAGTCTCAGGTTAAGACCAAATACACCTACCCTGATTTCGGACTTCCATAGACACATAGTCATACTACCAATGGAATTCCGATAGGGTCTATCCAGAGCGAAGCTGTTTCTCGTACCATCGGTAAAACACAACCTCCTATTACACTTGCTTGAGTATCCTATACCCAAATATATGAGAACTATGTCGTCGTGCCCTCACAACGCGCACAAGTGTAATACTAGTCTTTTACATATTTATCGATGTCCAATCTCGATAATACCCTGACTAGGGATATTTAATGATTTATCCTTCGTGGACTGATACTGTCTCATATCATTCTCAGTCCATGAACAAATCATAGAGACCTCCTTTCAGTTATACATCTAGGTGATCTAATCACAAATGATAAGAGTGCAATCTCCTTTGTCACATGGTTAATTTGTACAACAACACCGTGATCTGTACAAATAGTGAAGCTATGGGCATAATTGTCCAACACGGAAAACAGCTTCGCTCTGGATAGACCCCTCAGAATTCCATTGGTAGTATTACTATGTGTCTATGGAAGTCCGAATCAGGGTAGGTGTATTTGGTCTTAACCTGAGACTTGCACCGCTAATACTTGCGAGAATCAATGTACTTTGGTTTTGGTCATCCAGGGCTTTAACAGGTTATGTGTATGCCTCTTCTGGGTATATTGAGAATCGTAGTGTATTGGGTGTGATGTCGATATGGAAGTATCACTCCAATAATAGTGGAGATGATGATCACGTAGGATACATAACTCGTTCTCTTAGGCATGACGCTTTGCTAGAAGCCAACCTTGTCTTGTAAATCGGTACAAACGTAGTACTAAGTACTTACGTGTTCGGATAGTCCGACGACCGGATTAACTGCCAACATATCTGGGGATCTCATGGGTCACTTCCCGAAGATTCATCGATGACGTATGACTCGCACTTTATTAATCTGTGATTAATTATAAGAGAGAGAAAATTAATCTGGGATTAATTACAGAGATATTTTATCTGGGATAAAATATTGATTAAAGAGAGAGAAAGATTAATTTGGAATTAATCAATAAAATAATATATTCGATATATTATATGAAATTGGATTTCGACGCGGAATTGAAATTAGATTTTAATTCGGGCGAACGAGTTAATTTAGAATTAATTCGTTAGCGACGTGAATAGTAATTTTGCTAGGCAAGGTTATTTAATTAAATTACATTTAATTTCGTCACAACGGAAAATTCGTTAATTTGGAATTAACGAAACCGAGCCCGGAATGTGTTTGCGACGCCACTCCAATTTTGAATCAAGTGCGGCCGCAAGTCACATCGCGAGTCACATCATTTGTCACTTTAGTGATAGATGTCAAGTCACCTTTTTGTGAGTGACATGCAGTCACTATTCATGATAGAAGTTGGTGTGGGCTTTTAATGCAATTTTGGCTCCAAAATTTGGTTTTGACTTTTGGAAATCATATACCAAATTTTGTAAAAGCTTTTTCATTAATTGTTTTTAGAAAACAAAAAGAAAACACTCACTCTATCCTCTCCCTTTTGTATTCGGCCTAGGGCCAATTCTTTCTCCATTTTGGGTTGCCAAAACCGTGAGATGAAGAAGAAGCAATATGATGATTTTGTTGCAAAATCAAGAGTGCTATCACACATTCGGGGTCTTGCGAAGGTGATATGGAAACCGACTTGTGAGCTTGGAATCACCATTCGAAAGCTTGGAGCTTGGAGCTTGGAGCTTGGAGATGGCCGAAACTTTTGGAGGACAAAAAGCCCACTACCGTGAGCCACCTTAGAGGAAGCTTTGAGTTTTTGTTCTTCGTCGCATCGATCAACCTCTCAATGTAAGTATTCCGCAACTTCTTTGATGTATTCGAACTTATGTTTCATCACTTTATTCAATCATCGGGATGTAGAGATTCCCAACATGAACTACTGAGATAAGACTATAATAGAAAAAAACTAGATAAATAATGACAAATGTGCATAAGTGCTAAGATAGACTTTCGATGGCTGAGTTCAGTAGTACTACGGAATAGTAAGCTTACTCAACATCGAGATAAGATTGGAATTCCATTAGATAGGAAACGGAAGGGAAGTGGTGAGGATAACCCATAAGTTTCCATGCAATGTACTTAGCTAAGAAATAGGGCAAAGTACGACTTGGAACAAATTTATTGAAGTATAGTATAGAAACGGCCAAGGAAACCAGGTATACAAATAATATTGGGATGAGGGAAACACCTGACAGATATTCTTAACTACAATCAAGCTGAGAGAACAAGCCAGTGTAAAGGAAAGTTAACTAGAATAATAGCAGCAATGAATTTAAAAGTATGAAAAGAAGAAGATCGAAACATAAAACCTTCAGACTTCATACAAGAGCAGAATCGAAGAGGAAGATAGCTCTAAGTAAAAGATTTAGGAAAGAAGTTGTCTAGATGAAGCGATGAAAAGATAATGTAGTAATCAAACAATGACAGAAATATAAAAGAACCAGCATTAGATATAACTAGGGATATGTAAAAGAAGATATCCTTTGGATAAGAAGACAGAGACATAGACCATAAAAGTTACAGACATAAATTAGAGCAGAAAAGAAGACAAGGGGCAACAAGTAAAATATTTGGGTTGAACTACTGAGATAAGACTACAATAGAAAAAACACTAGTTAAATGATGACATAGGTGTATAAGTGCTTAGATAGACTTTCAATGGTTGAGTTCAGTAGTACTACAAAATAGTAAGCTTTCTCAGCATCGAGATAATATTGGAATTCCATTAGATAGGAAACAGAAGGGAAGTGATGAGTATAACCCATAAGTTTCCATGCAATGTACTTAGCTAAGAAACAGGGCAAAGTACGACTTGGAACAAATTTATTGAAGTATAGTATAGAAATGGCCAAGGAAACCAGGTATACGAATAATGTTGGGACGAAGGAAACACCTGACAGATATTCTTAACTACAATCAGGCTGAGAGAACAAGCCAGTGTAAAGGAAAGTTAACCCGATTAATAGCAGCAATGAATTTAAAAGTATGAAAAGAAGAAGATCGAAACATAAAACCTTCAGACTTCATACAATAGCAGAATCGAAGAGGAAGATAGCTCTAAGTAAAAGATTTAGGAAATAAGTTGTCTAGATGAAGCGATGAAAATATAATGTAGTAATCAAACAATGACAGAAATACAAAAGAACCATCATTAGATATAACTAGGGATATGTAAAAGAAGATATCCTTTGGATAAGAAGACAGAGACATAGACCACAAAAGTTCAAGACATAAATTAAAGCAGAAAAGAAGACAAGGGGCAACAAGTAAAATATTTAGGTTGAACTACTGAGATAAGAATACTATAGAAAAAACACTAGATAAATGATGACATAGGTGTATAAGTGTTTAGATAGACTTTCGATGGTTGAGTTCAGTAGTACTACAAAACAATAAGCTTTCTCAGCATCGAGATAATATTGGAATTCCATTAGATAGGAAACAGAAGGGAAGTGATGAGTATAACCCATAAGTTTCCATGCAATGTACTTAGCTAAGAAACGGGGCAAAGTATGACTTGGAACAAATTTATTGAAGTATAGTATAGAAACGGCCAAGTAAACTAGGTATACGGATAATATTGGGATGAGGGAAACACCTGACAGATATTCTTAACTACAATCAGGCTGAGAGAACAAGCCAGTGTAAAGGAAAGTTAACCAGATTAATAGCAGCAATGAATTTAAAAGTATGAAAAGAGTATGAACAATAACCTGAACCAAGTCGCTAGTGTCGATGTTAATAGTAAGGATTAATATCTTGGAGTTGAATATCAGAAAACTCTGATGATAGACTTAGAACATGTAGAGACCTTGATCATAAACTATAAGGTCATAAGTCCCACAAATAGGTAGAGATAGAAGAACTTAGAGAACAAAGCCGATAAGCAGTTGAAGCTTAGTGAAGAGAAAATATAGAGTTAAATAACTACATTATGAGAATGAAAGCTAGAATTAGATCAAGTATGTGGCACTAAGGAAGTACTTAGTAAGGTTATTCCTTTTATACTTTTACACCTAAAATAAGAGTAAAATAAGGAAAAGCTTAGCCATAGAAAGCCCTAATACTTCTAGAGATTCGGAAGTACCAACTAAGAAGAAAGTATAATTGTGATACAATAACCGTGAAGGGTAACATAGCCTCAAGTGATATCTAAGAATTAGTATTATCATGGCAAGAGATAAGAGGTTTCAAATATGAATGAAACTGAGGCGTATAGAACGACATGCCACAAATATAGTGCTAATTTAAGAACTAATAGCTCACGCAGAGAATAGGGTTGGAGAATGTGGAACATAAACTAGAAGTTTAGAAATGAGGTTTCTTTGATGCATAGACATAGTTATAGCCTTAAGGTAGTATTATGTACTCAGTAAAAGTTTAATGGAATGAGAACGAAAAATTATCTCAGTCAAGAATTCAAGGAATTATTCACTAGAGCCCACAAACTTTGGACAAATATGCAAGCACGACAAGAGAGGTATTGTACATAAATCAGATGTTAAGAAAAAATCGAATAGAGTATATCAAGATAAGAGATTCCCAAAAATCATAGTATTGAGTTCTGGAGCAGAATAACAAAAGGAATTAAAGAAAGATAAAAGTAATAGAGACCATAAATCTTCAAACCAAAACGGATCTAAAAGGGTTCAGCGTCAGAATGGATTAGAGGACGAATCCTATTTAGGGGGGAATTTGTAACACCCCGATAATCTTACAGACTATTACTTTATGGGACACATGATACATGATATAAATCATTTACGAACATGTATACATTCATGAAATGACTTTTTGGACATTCGGAAAAATTTTTGTAGTTCCGATACAGAATTTATTCCAAGATTAATCCTGCAGCCCATGGTATTTGGTCCGTAATATTTTCATACGAACTATAATTTTTATGAATTTTATATCTTCGGAAAGATAAGACCAAGACCTACTACTTTCGTGTTGGATATTTGTTTGAATTCGAATCGGAAAGATGTCAAAAATACAGTTCACAATATATATGAATAGTACACGTGGACCAATCTAGAGAATTCTCAAAATCTCTCAAAAGTTTTGATTTTTTTCATTTAAAAATTATATAAATTAGCCAAATCAGCCCCTATTATAAATAAGGGGTACTATTCACACATCCGTAATTTTGAGAGAATGAGGGAAACATGAGAAAGAAGAAGAATGAAGAAAGAAATAAGAAGAAAAAGAAGGAAAGAAGAGGGAAGTCATGTTTTTCACCAAAATTAAAGAGGAAACAGATACAAATCCTCACATAACAAGCTAAAAATAAGAATAGCAACAATATGAGACTTGATGATGAAGGAAATCTAATGAGATGAGGTAAGGCCATCTTGACCCTTGTGATGATAAAATGTTATGCTAGTATTATTGGCATGTTAGTGATTTCATTAAGGTGGAAAATCAACTAGGAAATGAATTTAGTAAGGAATGATCCAAATTTATTCCAAGATTAAATCTAGATAGCTCGTGGTATTTGGGCCATAATATTTTCATACAAACTCTAATTTTTATGAAATTTATATCTTCCAAAAGATAAGACAAAGACCTACAACTTTCGTGTTGGACATTTTTCCGAATTCGAATCAGAAACATGTCAAAAATACAATTCAAAAATTCATATGAATAGTACCCGTGGACCCATCTAGAGAATTCTCAAAATCTCTCAAAAGTTTTGATTTTTTTCATTTAAAAATTATATAAATTAGCCAAATCAGCCTCTATTATAAATAAGGGGTACTATTCACACATCCTTAATTTTGAGAGAAAGAGGGAAACGAGAGAAAGAAGAAGAATGAAGAAAGAAAGAAGAAAAAAGAAGAATGAAAGAAGAGGGAAGCCATGTTTCTCACCAAAACTAACGAGGAAATAAATACAAATCCTCACATAACAAGCTAAGAAGAAGAATAACAACCATATGAGACTTGATGATGAAGGAAATCTAATGAGATGAGGTAAGACCATCTTGACCCTTGTGATGATAAAATGTTATGCTAGTATTATTGGCATGTTAGTGATTTCATTAAGGTGGAAAATCAACTAGGAAATGAATTTAGTAAGGAATGATTCAAGTTTATTACACACTAGACATGGAGCTAAGTTAAAAGTATAAGATTAAGGAATTACTTTGATAATGGGATATTGCTTTAGTATGCATGAATATTGATGTTTAAAAAATTATTTGTATGAAGGTTGTAGTTTTGGGATGATGGTAGTGCATTTTGATAAGTTAGAGATTGAGAAGTTAATATTTGAGCCTAAAAATAGGCGAGCATCACGACGCCAACAGGCTAATATCACAATGCGTAACAAGATGATGGCCTCTGTTTCAGTTTTATTGTGTGAGCATCGCGACGCGAAAAAAAAGAAGCTCTCTATTTTAGCCTACTCGTGTGAGCATCACGTTGAGTAAAGCTCGGCGTCGTGATGCTAAATAAGGGAAGCTTTCTGCCTTAGCCCTGCCTGTGTGGGTTCACGACACGCAACGTCTGACATCACAACCAATTTCCATAATCAGATTTAAACCTTCCCATTTCATCTTAGAATGTTAGAGGCCACCCTAAGGGTCTCGTATTAGTGTACCTACAAGCATTTCATCATGTCACAAACATCATACGTCATCTAGTGATAAAGTTCCGAAGCATATTTCAAGAATTACATTCTAAGTAAGTTTATAGATTATAGATCATCGCATGAACCTTAATTTCCTTTGGCAAAATGAGTAATGCTAACCAGATTCCAAATCTGTGAGTAGACCATTCTCTTAAACTATGTTTACTTATATTCTTTTAAATCAAAACTTACTTTTGAGCACTTAGGGCGTTAGCCAAGATTACTTTTAGTTGTATATTAAATGAGAACATTTTGAGAAATGATTTTCAAAGTTTGAGTTTTATGATTTCTCGAGGCATGGGGAAAAACCCACCTCAGTATGTAACTTGACTGAGATATGGAATTGACAGATACAGATATCGTGTGCACACACAGTCCAGGACTAAAGATGACTGATGCCTCTAGATCACAGATTTTGAGTCAGAAGGGTAGCATCAATCCGCACCCCCGGCTCCAAATTTCTGGCTTGGGGGACAGCGAGACGTAACGCCCCAAGACCACAAGATATTTACGTACGAGAGGATGCCCCTAAGCGTCAGATTTTGCGTATGGGGGACGACGATACGTAACGCCCTCATGCGCCAGATATACAAATACAAATTTCTCAGATACATAATTTTCAGATATAGATTTTTCAGAAACGGATTTCCAGAAACAGAAGAGTTTTATATAAGAGTTTTCAGAAAAGATTTTAAGAAAGAGTTGAGTTTTCAGATAAAAAAGAGATTTCAGAAAAGAATATTTTTCTGGGAGGATTTTGATTTTTAGAACCATGAATTTTTAGAAAGAATTAGCTTTCATTTTTAACTGTTCACTCATTAGGTCGTTCAAACGATCTAACCCACAACTCCTAGTTTTTCTATTTTATAGGTTACCTAAAGGACGAGCTCGATAGGACAGATACTGATAACAGTCACTAGAAGGTCTGAGTCCACCAGGTTGAGTACATAAGTTCATCAATGTTGGTGTCAAAAAAAAGTTACATGACATACATTTTATAGTCTCAGTCATTGAGTGTGTTCAATATCAGAGTTTTAATGTAATGTACTATTGAGTACATTGTATGAGTATTTGAGAAGAATTTCCTTAATTTTTGAGTTGGGCAATGGTCCCTACGTGAGTTTATGTGTCTAATGAGTTTAACAGCATTGGTCATAGTTAGATGGTCAGAGGCTTAGGGGGATGGGATGACCTGTTCCTTGTCGGTAGCATTCTCCGAGGATGAGGATGTTACAACCAGACCGGTTCAACTTGGAAAGAATTGGGTCGATTTTTGGTTCATAAGCTAAGAGTTGGTCAATTAAATCATCAGTTTTTCTTGTAGTAAACCCATTTCTTTTGGCATCCTCAAGAAATACAAAAAGAAAATCGAAAAATCCATCAACATTAAATAGTCCAATGGGTTTTTGGTAAATGTTCAAGTTCGCCCATGACGCAACTGTGAATATTTCTTCCAACGTGCCCAGCCCACCTGGTAAATCAATAAAAGCGTCAGCATGATTGATAATTTCAGTAAGTCTTTCAGACATACCTGAGACAATTCATTCTTCTCCATTTGATTTTCCGATGAGGTTTTCCTCCGTCAAAGGTTTTGGAATGATCCCCAAAACTTGACTGTCACCTTTTTTCACGGCCTTTGAAACACATCCTATCAATCAAAGATTTCCACCGTCATATACTAAGTGCATATTTCTGTCCACCATAACTCTACCCAATTCTTTTGCAGCCTTAAACAAATTCTGGTTTAGTTCCAGAGCTAGTTCCACAAAAGACACAGATATTAGTAACTCGTCGTCTTGAAGTTTTCTCCATTTTTTGCTATCTCTCTTATCTAGATGTGTTGAAGAGAGAAATGACGAGCTGTATTTATGGATCCTAAAAAATGGTGAGTAATAAATGCACTAGTACCTGCAAACTGACAATTTCAGATGAACAGTAAAATAGATCATGAAAGTCAAAAAGTTTAGTTACTGTTGGCAAAAGTAAAAGAAATTAAAACAGTAAATTAAAGTAAATCAAAACATTAATTTAAAGTAAAGGAAATGAAAGCAATAAATTGAAAAATATGTACTGGTAGTTGTGATGGTGGCTCATATCTTCCTCTAATTTTACATCCAGTAACGGCTTGAATGCCCTTTATAGGTCGAAAATATGCTTCCCATCCAATTTTCTTAAAAATTGGAAAACATAGTTTTTAAAGTCAGATTCCCAAAACAGTATTGTTGTCTTTATTTTTGAAATTATGTATTCAAATTGCGAATTACTCAATGAACATGTCCACTAGGATGCGTCTCAAGAGTCAATGATATATCATCTAAAGACTTCTTACTCAATCTCTAATGAATTGAATTTTATTTTCGCGATTGTCAGACACCATTCCTAAATAATGACAACGAGTGTTGCACGTCCAGCGTGTACATTTATAAAAAAAATCTAATTGTTTAGCTCTTCGTTTCTTAGCATATGTGCTTTTCACTAAACTAGGCATGTAAATAATGAAAGAGTGAGCTGACTCACCTACCAACCAAACCCTTACTTCAATTTCCCAACGAATATCACTAGGAATACCATTGATCATAAGAAGCCTTATTCTTTCGCTGCGTGCATTGTAAATTTTCATCAGAGAATTTTGGGGGAGAGATGGAAAATGATTGTGGAGTTTTGCAAGAGTTTCTTCCATACCTTGATGGCTTCAGTTTTGAGGTATTTTTCCTTCTTGATCGCTTATGAGAGAGAAAGAAAATTTCCACAGGGTGAGTTTGCTCATCTCTAAGATATGCATACTTCAATTCTTCTAGCAAAGTCTTCAATTCCAAATTGGATGTTTTCTCATGTTTTTCTTCTTCCAGTGTTCCTAGCTCCTCAAGATTTTTCTTCTCTCATTCATCTTCCAGTACCTGTGTAGAATCAAGTAAAAAATCATTAGGATTATCTGAATCTAATTGTGTACTTGATTCAAGAAAATTAGCTGTACAGATTTCTGTAAGATCAGATAAACTCCTCTGGATATATTCATTCATAATTGGTTCAATTAATTCTATGCTCTCGTCTTCACTGTCATCATCGTATGGTTGTTTGCACATGTTAAAAACATTAAACTTCAATATCATATTGCCAAAGGATACATTCATGTTTATATTCCTACAATTAATTAAAGCGTTAGCTCTTGCTAAAAATGGGCAACCAAGTATTAAAAGAATCGACTTATAATTGTCTGCTATAGGTTTTGTTTCAAAGATAATAAAATCCACAGGATATATGAATTTATCGACTTGTAATAACACGTCTTCCATAATTCCTTTCGGTACCTTGACAGATCTATCGACAAGTAAAAGAGTAGTTGATGTTGGTCTTAACTCACCAATATTAAGTGGTTGGTAAATCAAAAATAGAAGCAAATTGACATTGGCTCTAAGATCAAGCAAAGCATATTCAATTTTTTGATTTCCAATAATACATGAAATAGTTGGACAACAAGGGTCCTTGTATTTTAATGCATTATTGGTTGAGAGAATGGAACTTGCCTATTCAGCTAGAAATATTTTCTTTCTTACCTGATGTTTCCTTTTAATGGTGCATAAGTGTTTCAGAAATTTGGCATAAGATGGTGTCTGTTAGATGGCATCTAACAAAGAAATATTGGCTTTCACTTGTTTGAATATTTCATATGTTTGAAAGTTCTTTTCTAAAACTCTTATTCTGAAAATCACGTCTCTTGAAAATCTATCTTTGAAAAACTATTTTGAAAAGCTGAGAGTCCCGATGCTCCCCCAATCAAGCCCGAGGCAGTGAGCCTTTAATTCATACACGTCGCGACGTTGGGTGCTGGGTGTCACGACGCTAAGCCAATTTTCCAGGGCCTCACAAAACTCTACAATGTCTAACTTGCCCAAATACATTCCCAACACTTTTACACTAGAACTATTACTCAAGCCAATATATTAAGCTTCAACTTCCTATTTTCTATACCAATATTCAACGTGAAAGTTGTAAGTCTTGATCTTAGCCTTCTGATGATATAAAGTTCATAAAACTCGGAGATCGTATGAAAAGGTTATGGACCAAATACCATGAGCTGACCAGATTTAATCTTGCAATGAATTTCGTATCGGAATTGCGAGGAATTCGCCGAATATCCAAAAAGTCATTTCATGAATGTATAAGTGCTCCTACATGATTTATATCATGTATCACGAGTCCTAAATGTAATAGTATTCGAGATCAACGGGTGTTACACTCAATCTCTCGAATTAGGTTCTCATAAAAAAATATGGATGAATCTTTAGATGGGGATAGTTCAAGAAATTCTTTGAAAAAATACAAGCTCTATTTTAATTGATTTTTCTATCTCCTGTAACCTTGAAGAATTAAAAACAAGGTTTGTTTGTAAGTGGGATATTTGGGTTCAGGATTCATTTTAGGATTAATCAGGACATTTTGGATCTACACAAATGCAAATAAAAATAAAATAAGAATAGAAAAGAAAAAAATGAATACAAATATAATATATATATATATATATATATATATATATATATATATTATAATATATATGTAAGGATTATTCTATCTACTAAATTTATTCCCCGGCAACGGCGCTAAAAACTTGACACACTCACAAAGTGGTTCTTTTACTCCTAAGTATAAGAGTGTCGAAACAATAAAATAACCTGGTAAGACCGTGGTCGATCCACATAAAATAGATTTAGTAAACTAAAATAACAATTTGAGTAAAAAAATTAAAAGACTGGATTTTTTTGAAGTGATTGGAAAATTTTAAATTAGATTACAACAATAAAATAAAATATTGGGGTTAGGGGATCCACTTTTAATATTAAATTTAGAGATCCCATTTGTTATAATATATAAATTATCATTATTACCTAATTAATTTATTTCAAGAAATAATTACGCCAAAACATATAAAACCAGTCATAAAGGCAGTAATAACTTTTGTCTATAACAAGTCCAGTTAGGTACTCAATTATGCCAAATAAATAAAACTAGCCATATAGGCCGTAACAAAGTTTGTAAATAATTAATTCAAAATTAAATTAAATATTAATCACTAGATTACCATTTATATATTATAATATAAGTGAGACTAATCTAAATTTTCATATTAAAAGCTTCACCTTTTACCCCAGCCACAAAAAAAAAATTAGCTACTCATAATTTGAATAAAAACACACATAATTTTATTCCTGAAAGAAAAAAATTTACAAGAAAGCTTTAAGAAATAAAACACACAAGAGCTAGAAATCCACAAATTTTAAGAGAAAACTATGGAAATCTCACTCAGGTTAATGAGGTGCAGAGCACCTCTATTTATAGAGGTGCTCGTACCTCCTGATGCAATTGCAAATTCAATTTGCAATTGCATCCATGTTTGGTGGGGGATGATGTAGAAAGATGATGGCAATCCACATCATAATTTATTTTTTATTTTTTATTTTTTTGATTTGACTTAACAAATTACATATAACACATTTTGGATCTTTCATCAATTTCGACCTTGAAAACTTCAGAATTAGAAACTCTTGTCAACAGTACAGTTGTAGATCTTTGAATTTTCTTTCATCTGGAATTGGAATCACTTCAATCCGATATCAGAGTAAAACGGTATGGCCAAAATACGAAAATTATGCAGGGCTGAAATTTCTGAATTCGTACACTGTTAGAAAGCCTTTTCAAGTTTTTGGCCTCCAAAAACCAAATGTCTTGTCCAATTTTATAATTATGTATCCAAAGTATTATTTCACCTATATAAGAAATAAAAATCACAATAAAAATATATATAATATAAATTTAATTGTTATGCTAAATTAAATGGATAAATGAAACTACAAGTGTAAAATGATTTATTTTTCTTTTAATAAATGTTCACTTTTTAGTGTTCATCATTGTTCGTAAAATTCGAGGTGACCGAATTACGTATATATTAGCTAGGCTTATATGATGAACGTGGCAGAACGTAGAGAGTTCCAATATGAAGTGTACTCGTTGAGCACTTAGGTAGCTGATTATTTTTTATAAAAAAATAATATTCGATATTATAATTATCAACGAAAATAATCAAATGTTATTGGATAACATTGATTGTTTACTTTGACCTAATTGGATTAATTCAAGATTTACACAAGGGCTTTGTCGTAATTTCATAATTATCTCTACCATTTAAGGATATTATGGTAATTATAAGCATGTAATTATAGGTTTATTTGGCTTGATTTAATTGGATTAAATCAAAGTGGAAGACATGTAACTAATCTTTAATTAAGCCATGTCTTGATTTATTAAGATTAAATCAAAGTGGTAGACAAAGGTGATTAGTCACACCTAATTATATTTGTACAAATTAGATTAAGCTCACATAAAAGTTGATTAGAACTTTTATTAATTAAAAAATTATCTAAATTTTGCTATAAATAGCAAGCTTGAGGAATGTTTTAATTAAGCTTGTTTTTGCTATAAATAACAAGCTTGAAGAATGTTTTAATTAAGCTTGTGAAAGTTAAGTACAAGCAATTCTTGGAGAAATTAGCCTAAGTTAGAGAAGTGTTTAGAGAAGCTTTATGAAGTCTCTATAATATTTCATCTAGGAGAAATCAAGATTGGATCTTAGAATGAAGTTTGCTTGCATTGGAATCAAAATTAGATATTGGAGTCAAGTTTGCTAAACCTTGGAAGTTCTCCAACAATTTCAACAAGGAGAAGAAGATTGGATCTTTATATCAAGCATAATAGGTAATTTTTTAATCTTTTTTTTAAGCTATATTCTTCATTAGTGATTTTTCATTAATGAAACATATAGTGATGAATTATGTAGTGCATGCATAATTACATAGTTTAAAGTTGAAATTAGGCTAATGAATTGGGTTAGGATGTTTTGGAAGTATAAACACAATATGCTTGTAATTGAGTCAAAATGTTTATGTTAGACATAGACATAAAATTAGAGTTTGGAACTTTATATTAAAGCTTAGAGCTATGGCTACCATTCTAAATTCACTTGACCACCTTTGGGTGACCTAGAATTGTTCATGAGTCATTTCATTGTGGGATTCAATTTTGGGTTGTATTTTGATTCGAAGAAATATATATATATATATATATATATATGTTTGTTGCATAACATGTGTTGTGGTTAGTTTTGAAATTAAAATTATTTTGGGTGAGATTTTAAAAGTGTTTTAGGTTTTAAAATTATTTTAAAAAAAATTTGCTTAGCCAAAAAAGTCAAGGCTGTTGCGTTGCAGCGTAGTAACTTGTGCTACAACGCAGCGCACCTTGTTGTGCAGCAGCATGCTACTGCTAGTAGTATGAGTTGCGTGCTACCCAAAGCAAGCTGTTTGCACAGCCTGGCCCGGGAAATTCTGTCCAAATTGTCTAGTTTTATCCCAATTAAATTTTTTCGGACCTAGATTTATTTCTTATTTTTCCCTAAACACTTGAAAATGAAATATTATATTTCATTAAAATTTTAAAAATACACCCATGCTAGATATTCACGGGTTAGACCCACACCCGCTGCGCGGGGCACCAATCCGACCCTAGAGGTTCCACATTTTCCCCAACACCATGGTCCTGTTAGGACCATTCAACCCATTATAAATTAGCTAAATCTGGACCATTTCTTTATCATTATATTGTGGGCACCTCTAGAGTAGATCTTTAAAGCGCTCCCACACTTGTACAAGTTCTCAGACTCCAACTATTTAAAGGTGTTAATCTATTCTTAGTTGGGCTGATTTAGTGAGTTGAAAGAACTTCTCAAGAAATCGTCTGATCGTATCCTCCTATGTCATGATGCTCACAATCGGTGTAGATTGCAGCCAACCCTTCATTTTATCCCTTAAATCGAATGAGAATAAAAGCAGCCTGATGGTCTCTTTAGTTACTCCATTCATCTTAATTACATCTGCCATCTCTAGGAACATCATTAAGTGAATGTTGGGATCCTCTACAACGGAATCCCTAAACTAGTTTTGTTGCACCATGTTAATGAGTGAAAATTTCAACTCAAAATTATTAGCATTGATCGGTTAATGCAAAATCATAAAATAATTGTCATTAATAATTATCTTAAAGTGATATCGAATTGCCACCTGATGCGGGTTGTTCTCTTTTTTGACAGTCGCCATTACTTCATTTGAAATCTTTCTTTCTTTCTTTAGTCTCCTCGTTGTTCTTTCTGATGGAGTTGGTGCTTGGAGTGCTAATCCATTTTGTATATTTCATTATTTATTAATAAAATAACTATATTTTTCATTTCATACCATATTAATGGTATTGTCATTATCCGTATTAGATTGATGTATAGATATGCTAAGAATGACATCGCCTTAGAATAGTTTTGACACTAGGTGTAAAATATTCTTAAAGTATATATATTCCTAGTCGTTGGTTTTGGAATACGGTCGAATTCCTATAACCTAGAAGATTAGCACATGTCGTATATTGGAATTGGAGTTCCAATGATTTATCCGGATGTACCATGAGTTTTGGAAAATCGTATAGACATATGGGTATTCGTTGAAGCAAATATTGAATGGCTCACATGCGATTCCTAATAGTTGGAAGTACACACCACTATCAATAGGAATCTCCTCGAGTCGAGTAGCATATGTAATCCTTTGACTATATGATAGCATTGAATTTCTGTGAGATCTTCCACCCTTTGATCCCATGTATGTGAGAAACTTTCAAGGTCTGGCCTCTAGATGTTCGTTGGGTGTGGACTGATGCACTCAGTAATCAAGTATGAAACAAGATAGGATCTGTCGGCCCATATGTATACCATAAGGGGTTTAGGTATCCATGTTAGTAAAGTCACGATTCTTAAATCTTTGGCCAAAGTCGATCAACTAGGGTAGATCGCATCAGTTATGAAGAATCGTGGACATGTCGACATGAGATGTGCGTCTCGGAAACTTGACGGTGTATTCTATGTTTCCTAAGCATACTCAGATAGCCTACAACGGAAGGATTGTTAAACATATATGATGACCTCGACTTGTATAGTTCAGAAAGGTCGTTCGTGTTCTTCACGAATTCGGAGGTGGCCGAATTGCGTACATATTAGCTAAGCTTATATGACGAACGTGTCTGAACTTAGAGAGTCCCAATATGAATTGTACTCGTTGAGCACTTGGGTAACCGATTATTTTTTATAAAAGATAATATTCAATATTATAATTATCAACTAAGATAATCAAGTGTTATTGGATAACATTGATTATTTATTTTGTTCTAATTGGATTAATTCAATAATTACACAAGGGCTTAATTGTAAAATCATAATTATCTCTACCATTTGAGGATATTATGGTAACTATAAGTAGGTAATAATAGGTGGTTTTGACTTGATTTAATTGGATTAAATCAAGATGGCAAACATTTAACTAATCCATTTCCTAATCCTTGGCTTGATTTAATTGGATTAAATTAAAGTGGGAGATATTTGAGATTAGTCACACCTAATTATACATATTTGGAAAAATTAGATTAAGCCCACTTAAAAGTTGATTAAAACTTTTGTTAATTAAAAAATTGCCTAAGTTTTTCTATAATTAGTAAGCTTTAGGAAGGTTTTAATCACAAAAAAATTAATAAGCATAAGCAAATTCTAAGAGAGCTTAGCCTAAGTTAGAGAAGTGCTTAGAGAAGCTTGTGAGGTCTCTACAACATTTCATCTAGGATAAATCAAGATTGGATCTTGAAGTGAAACTTGGAAGTATTGGAAACAAGATTGGATCTTGAAGTCAAGCTTGCACACCTTGGAGGTTCTCCAACAATTTCAACAAATGAGAGGTATATTGGATCTTGCATCAAGCTTACTAGGTAAAGTTTGATCTTCTCCGAAGCTATGTTTATTTGTGTATTAGATGCATGATTGCATAGCTTAATGTTGAATAAGGCTAATCAATTATGTTAGGATATTTAGAAGTATAAACACAACATGCTTATAATTGGGTCAAATATGTTCACGTTGGACATGGAACAATTAATAAGAGTTTCGAACTCTAGATTAAAGCTTAGAGCTATGGCTACCATTCTAGATTTACTTGACCACCTCTAGGTGAACTAGAATTATTCATGAGATATTCTAATTGGGATTCTAAAATGGTTTGTGTATTGGATTCAAAATTTACGCAAATGCGAATTTAGAATAAATTTACGTTTTTGGAAAAAATATTTCATATTTTGAAAAACTTGATTTGTATTCTATAACATGTGTTAATGTTGGCTTTGAAATTAAAATTAATTTTGGGTGTTTTTGAAGTGTTTAGGGAAGACCAGAAGCAATTTGGGTAAAATACCCTAATTGCTTCAGCTCACTAGAAAGTGAACTGAAGCATTTGAAAAAGAAAACAAAAAAAAAGTGTTCAGTGCAGTGCGCGCTACAGTGCCCGTGCGCACTGTGCGCGTATTGCACTGTATCGCGCGCGTACGCGCACTGTGCGCGATAATTTTATTTTTCTTCATTTTTGAGTTTCCGGACTCTGATTCAGCCCCGGTTTTTTCCTATACACTCGTAATGGAATATAGTATTTCATTAAATAATTTAAAATTACACCCATACTTGATATCCTTGGGTTATACCCTAGGGTTCCACAACTGTCCCAACAGAACAGTATCAGAGCAAAGGCTTAACCACACAACACTTGTTTTGAATCTATACCATAGTATTTTTTAATTTAATTATGCATAAGAAATATTAGATATGTATTGCATGTTTTAAATTAAAACTTTGACCTAATTAAGTTAATAACTTAATTGTCATAAATCTCCCGTGATTAGGTGATTACTTTTAAGTAATAGTATTAATAATGTTGGAGCATTATTGGATGGTTCGTCTTGTCAATACGGAGATGAATGGGTTCTTACTACTTATATCCAATACCGTCATTAGTGTGAGGGTATAAGTGCTGAGAACTTAGGTCGCTCCGGTAAAACATTAGATGTAGCGTGATGAGTTAACGCAGTCACCATATATCGTCATTAGTGTGAGGGTGTACATACGAAACTCATTAGTGCACATTGAAAAATACACACCTAGAACACGTCTTAATCCAATATCGTCATTAGTGTGAGGATAAGAAACGGTTCAGGACCAAACTAGGAGTCACATGAAGTGATTGACCTTGGAGGTCTACCTAATTAGTTCATAAAAACTAATATCGTCATTAGTGTGAGGCTGGAGTAAATGTCATGGGAACCACTTCCCGCTATGAAATTTTGATAGTCAAATTTCTATTTTTTCCATTAGAGGAGATTACGGAATTACGTAAAGTAGTTGGAGGGCACTAATAGATTTAAAATTCCATAATCAATTAGTGTTATCACTTTTGAAATGAAAACTGTTCTGCTACTACTCAAAAATATTGTCTTGTAGATGGCTGTCACTAATCCATTGATGAAATTTTTGGATTCCAATAAGTTAAAAGGAGCCAAAAACTATTTCGAATGGGAAATGAACATACGCCTTGTCTTGGAGTATGAAAAGTTGACTTATGTCACTATCAATCCACTGTCTGTTGATATCGATCATGACTCCACTCCAGAAGAGCGAGAAACTTTTGATAGATGGAATGAGGATAACCTGAAGGTGAAATCCTTCATCTTAGGATCGATGGTTCCAGATTTTCTGAGACAGTACATAGAAGTACCAGATGCTTGGAGCATCATGCGAACACTCAAGGAGTTGTTCGAGGTAAATCAAGAGATGAATTTTTATCGAAGGTCTAAGGAATTGTTCTGTGCTGAACTCAAGGAGGGAGGAACTGTCAGCACTCATGTTTTAAACATGATCGACCAGATTCGATATCTGGAATGATAGGGCATTGTGTTTGATGAACGGATGGGCCGTAATTTGATTCTGTCTTCTTTGCCTGGTTTTTATGTTGCTTTGTATTAAATTTCCATATGCATTTGATGCAAGCCACATACGAAGAACTTCATAACATGCTACGCACAGTGGAGCAAGATTTGAAGAAAGGCAACCCACAATGTATCTCAATGGTGGAGCTGGCTCTTCAAAGACTTCTAGGAAGTCAAAGAAAATCAAGATGGGGAAGAAGAAGATATCAAAGAAAAACTCCAAGAAGTGCAAATCGAAAGTAGCTCGTGACCAATGTCTACAATACAAGAAGTCTGGACACTGGAAGAGGGACTGTCCAGAGCTTAAAGGAAAGGCAGGAACCTCAGGTACGCTTTGTATTTTTCCAATTATTGACATCTCATTTGCCTTATATGCAAATAGTGGATGGGTGTTAGACATTGGCAGTCCTACTCATATTTGCAATTCCCAGCAGGAATGAGGGTTAAAAAAAGGCTAAATAAATGAGAGATCCAGCTTAGAGTTGGCAATGGCGAGATATTGGATGGCAAGGCCATATGAACTGTTGTTCTAGAACTTCAAAATGGATGTAAATTAGATTTACATGACTGTTATTATGTTCCCTCAATTATCAGATAAATAATATCACTGCCAATATTAGATAAAAAGGGATATAAAATAAACATTAAGGATGGAACTTTATGTTTGTATGATAAGGAAAATTTATTGAAATGTGAATGTTCTTTATCAAACGGTCACTATGTTTTGGAAACATATAGAGATGTCTTTAATATAGAGAAAAATACAAGTAGAAAGTCTGAACTAAATAATACTGAATTATGGCATATGAGATTGGGCCACATAGGTGTTAGACGTCTATCCAAATTGGTAAGGATGGTTTGATTGAAAATCTTACCTTAGATCCTTATCCGATTTGTGAGTCATGTATCCAATAAAAGATGACAAATGCCCCATTTCAAGGTGTTGGACATCGTGCTGGAGATTTACTGGAACTAATACACAGCGATGTGTATGGTCCATTATATCATACCGCTCATGATGGTTTAACATACTTTGTGACTTTCACACATGACAAGTCTAGATATGGATACGTCTATCTGATGAAACATAAGTCGGAAACATTTGACAAGTTCAAAATATTCAGAAATGAAGTAGAAAAACAAACCAGTAAATTCATCAAGTGCCTTAGATCATATCAAGGCGGTGAATACATGAGTGAAGAATTCAGAAATTATTTAAGGGAGAATGTAATTCTTGCCCAATATAGCCCACCAGGAACACCTCAACACAATGGGTGTCTGAGCGTAGAAATTGTACTTTATTAGATATGGTGCGAGCAATGATGAGCTATACATATCTTCCTTATTACCTTTGCGGTTACGCTTTACAAACTGCTGCCTACATACTTAATAGGGTTCCATCGAAAGCTGTTTCTACGACCCCCTATCAGATATGGTTCGGTAGAAATCCAAGTCTTAAGCATTTAAAGATTTGGGGTTGTCCTGCATACGTTAGAATTACGCAGCGGGATAAACTAGCACCCAGATGGTATAAATGTAGGTTCGTTGGATATCATGATAATTCCATGGGATATCAATTCTACGATTCCGAGCAATAAAATGTATTTGTTGTTCGCTTTGCAACTTTTCTTGAAAAGTAATTTTTGAGATAAATTATGAATTGTAGAGAGATTAACCTTGATGAGTTTGTTCCCAATATTAAGGAACCCGAGATGGAACCAGAGATCCAAATAGGTGAAGGATCTACAACACAGGTTCTACGTAAGTCGAATAGAATATCAAGGCCTCCTGAAAGATTGTTTTTAACATCTGATATGAGCCTTGATGTTCTCCTCTTGCAGGAAACAGATCCGACTACGTATACATAAGTGATATTGGATATCGATTCGGGAAAATAGCAGGAAGCCATGAAATCCGAAATGGATTCAATGCATGCCAATCAAGTCTGGGACTTAGTTGAACTTTCTGAATGAGTTAAACTTATTGGCTGTAAATAGGATTACAAAAGGAAGCAAGGGCCTGATGGAAATCTGGAAACCTTTAAGGCCCGACTAGTAGCGAAAGGTTACACTCAACGTCCTGGGATTGACTATGAGGAAACTTTTTCACCAGTAGCCATGCTAAAATCCATTATGATTCTTTTAGCTATTGATGCATATCATTACTATGAGATATGACAGATGAATGTGAAAACTGCTTTCCTAAATGGATTCCTTGAATAGGATATCTATATGGAACAACCAGAGGGTTTCGTATCCAGTGAGACTTCAAACATGGTTTGTAAGCTCTAAAAGTCTATTTATGGACTTAAACATGCATCCCGAAGATGGAATCGTCGTTTTGATGAAATAATTAAAGTATCTAGATTCATCAAAAAATGATGAAGAACCATGTGTTTATAAGAAAGTCAGTGGGAGCATGATAGTTTTCATGGTCTTGTTGTAGATGACATCCTTATCATAGGAAATAATATAGGGATGATGCAAAGTGTGAAAGCCTACCTTTGCAAGAACTTCTACATGAAATATATGGGTGAAGC